>CAJVQA010003946.1:0-18432 GCA_910591915.1 Cetraspora pellucida | reverse complement strand
AATTATTTTATTTATATTTTGTAAAATTTTAATAAAAATTGGTTGTAATTTAAAAAAGTTTTATAAGTAGTATATTTCAATTTTATATTAAAATTTCAAAATACTATATAAAACTATATAAAAACGATCTACATACCCTCTATTCTTAAAGTAAAATACTCAAGCAAAGATGTTAGATATAACAATTGGTAAAAAACCTTAAGTGGATTTCTTAAATAGATAATATAGAAAACTTATATGTGTAACCAATTGTACACTTTTCTATAATGATTTATTAAATCACATTACCAAAAAAAGTTGTTAATAAAAGCCAAAAGACCAAAAAAGTCACCTTAACACCAAAAAAAAAAACTTAAAAAGACAATATTAAAGACCTATTTAAAATAGATTTATTAAAGCAAAAAAAAACCAAACTTATAACTAGAATTGCAAATTAAAATAAATAATAAAAGAAAAAAATATCCTAATTACTTTACTGTTTATTTAAATTATATAATTCATTATATGTAACAACATATATATTATATACATTTGATATTACCCTATTTTTATTAACCATGATTTGACATATTTTAATTAAGTTAAATAAATAGTATATGAAGAAGAATTAATAGAAAAGAACCAAATCATTTTTAGTAATTATTTTTAATTTTTAAATCAAAATAACTCAATAACTATTTAATTAAATTTGCTAAAAAAAATTTTATTTTAGTCTTGAAATTATATAGAATTTAAATAAAAAAAAATGATTAAAGTTAATAAAATAGTTGTTTAAATATTTAAGCTTAAAATCAAGAAAACTTTTACTTAGAAAAAGTTTGTCCCTTTTCTATTGACTCACCCCATGTTGTTAATTAATTTATCATAAATAAAATTTAAAAAAATAATTCACGATTATTTTATAATGTATTTAAAATAATTTCTATAACAAATTTTATAATCTAGTATCGCGAATAAATTTTCCCGGCACTGTACAATAGATGCAGTGATGTGATTTAATAATACTCTCAGTAAGCCATGAACCACAATTTAAGTCGCCTGATGACCGCTTACTCCTTGTTTTAATGATATTCAGCAGCGATGAAATTCCTAATTTGGCATTACGCAATTGTCGCACTTTCAGGATTAGTGTGGCGATTTATGATAACTATGTATATAGCGGCAGGATAGTTTCAAGATGATAGTAAATGCAAATTATTATTTATAATTTACCGTTACCCTCGTTCTACAACTTTCCTACCGCCATATACGTAGTCACCAAAATCATATACATGCGCTATACAAGTCCTAAAAGAGTACCATCGTATGCGTAATTTTGAAAATTTACCTATATTTTATTAGATAGTTATTGCTGCAAAATAACGATCTACAATAATTGTAGTTATAAAAGACATCTTGTTAAGTAAAAACGGGGTATGTTTCGTGACAAAATGACAAAATGCGGTAAATTGGAATCGTAAAAAATTAAGAACCAGTCAGATTCATCATTTAAAGTCAGGAGTGACCACAAGGCCAAGGAGTTATACTTATTTTAAGATTTTGACTTCTTTTATTTCTTCAATCGAGTATTATGCAGATTTGTATTGATAATGTTATATAAAAATCTTGGAAATTTCGGTTTTGTTTATAAAATCTTGAAATTTTTGTTTTTGTTGGCAAAAAATATATCTTTCATCTAAAATATATTAATTAATTAACATGTATTCTTTGGGTATAAAAATTGCGCTTATGACTTTAATCGTATGCAGCGCTCTGATCAGGACTTTAGCAGGACAAGGTAGAAAGAAAATATGATATTTTTAATTTATGGATAACAAAATTTATCAACGATTTACATTAAGTGTTCATATCTGGAATTACTTATAGTCGGAGACAAAGTCATAAAACGTGCTGACGATGATAAGTTTTATGCGATCGAAGAAATTTGCAAAGGTAGAACCTCATTAATTAGTTTTACCATTATTTTTCGCAATAACATTCAATATCACCATCTTCTTAATAGACTATAGATTTGAATACCCACCTTCTAAACACGCAAAACACGAAGTAACAAGAATCAAGAATGGAACTTCAATCAATTGTATGTGGTCAGCTGGGAATACGTCACGAATTAGAAATATTACCGATTGTGAATTGTTTACTACTAATGGACTCATGAAAGTTTTATGGAAGGCCGGTATTAAACTTGACCACGACAATAAAGCACGTGCTGTAGTAAAATTTGAAGTTCCTTGGGATTGGGAACATAAGCTTCCTGCACACTTTTTGCTTAGAAGCGCAGCGTCTACAGATATTGGACCACACTGTAATGCTTACACGTATGTAATTGTTTTTTTTTTTTTATCATCAATATAATTATTAATCTTTTCCTGTTCTTATTAGCGATAAATTCTTAATCTATGAATGAGCTGTTGGGGGGTTTTTTTTTTTTAAAAAAAAAAAAGAAAAAAAAAAAAAGAAATGTGAATAATAATAATTTAACACGACTTTGCTGTTTCCATCATACTAAAAGCTTTGTAAGAAAACGCTGTGTATACAATAAGTGTAGCAAAATTCATTGAGTTTAAAGTGGTACTATAATATAAATCATTACATACAATATTTACTTGAAAGCGATCTGATTCAAAAAGCTAAATAACACAAATATATTGATTTCATTTAATGTTTAATAATAGTTCTTTACCTGGCCTGCCTGTCCTGTCATTCTATAAATGATTTACAGACCTTGTTTCATATAGAGAGGTGAAAATTTTAATTCAGAATCATGCATACAATTGTCATTCGTTGAGCGGCAGTAGGATGATTGTGGATAACGCAGGATAGCAGCAGGGCACGTACGTAACCAATTTCTAAATTACCCCTGCTGGATCACCATTCAAAGAATAGCAATCGTATGCATGATTTTAAAACTAGGACCTCTACGTTAGTCACAATATGATATCTTTCAATTAGTCACTGTCTTTCTAAGGCAATTATATAATCTCTATATCTCATTAGTTTAAGATCAATTTGATAACGGAAAAGAAAAATATCAAATTTAAATAAAATAATTATATGTGTCGATATCGCCATTTCAAAGGTAAAGAATTACTTATGCAATAATCGCTCTTCTGGGGCTCTGTCTATGGCGAAAGGATAGCAGTAAAGTTATCCAATTATCAGAGGTTTCAATTAATAAGTTGGTGTAAATATAAAGCTTTATTTCTTTAGAGTTTTTATATGCAACAAAGTCTCTCGTTAAGATTTTTCTGTTAACTTTAGTGTTGGAACTTTAAGTCGTGAAGTCAATACTAAAATCTTAATTTTATCAACAATTACGTATCTCCTTAGTATGCCCCTAAAAAAAAAGTTATATAACTGAGTTTAAATTTTATCCAAAAAGTCCCATATTTTTAAAATATAGACTGCTACATTCTAATGCCATTCAATTATATGATATCATAAATTGCATTAATTAGTGCTCCCGATGGGTATCCTTTTAATATCCACTGGATCATCTGAAATAAACTCTAACATGTGCCATGATTGTTACCTGGTTCAAATCGTGGTGACGATGACTGTAATGATTAATTTCGGTAGATTCATCAGGATATAGAAATCTAGCGGACGAGAAAACAAATGGGTACAAGCACTAGCACTAGTATTGGCTATTATACAATTATTTTCACCCATTTATATTGTTTGTGCTCACAAAATATTATTCTTAATAAAATAGTTTTATTTCTTCCTTCCATGGTTTTCTTGGATTTTCAAATCTTTTTAATTATTGCCCATTTGCTCATTTTATTTTTATTTTGTTTACTGAAGAGGTTCAGACAGCGTGGAAATAAATGGATTTGTCTAATATATTTGTATTTATACCGTTAAAATCATTACGGCGTATTTAGGTGATTATTTTCGAACATGAACTAAAAGTTTTTACGGTAGTATATTTTATTTAAACTAATTTGAACTCCGAATAGACATATTCAATAACTGACCAGTCCGATACTATTAAGTTGGGTTTGATCCTGTCAATTTACCTGACAGACACGGCCTGATCTATAAAAAAATCTACCATATTTTGCGGAATAAAGTACCTACGTGATGCAATTTTTTTTACACATAAAAAATTAAATATCACAATTAATACACATCACATTAGTATACAACAAGTGTTCAAAAAGGAGATCTACAATATTTGGCAGAAGGGTCCTTTATTCCGATCGTCGATTACTTCTGACTGATAATACAAATTATTGAAGATTTTTTGATGACACCAATAAGTAATAGAATTATTGCAGAATTTATTGAAGTTTTTTTGATGACACCAATAAGTAATATAATTATTACAGGATTAGTTTTGAATAAAATTTTACAAAGACTAGTATTATGATTCTACAAACAAGGTTATAAACCTATTTTTTTTAGAATAAATGTTCTAACAATCTGTTACACGCAAAAACCTCGGATTAGCCGGATTAGCCAATAGTAGGGTTTGGGTTACACGAAGTTTGTTATTTTTATTAGTTGTACTAATTGAGTTGTTACAAATAAGTGCGTAACAGGTTGTTACAATTAGATTCGTCCTTTAAAAAAATCTAAATCAAGTTTTTTTCTTGCTCTTTTCTTATAAGAAAATAAAATAAGATCAAATTTTTTAATGAGTGAATAAAAGAAATGACTCTGTAATATTGTTTGTAAACACGTAATACTGGTCTCTGCAAAATTTCTATCAAAACATTAGGGTCATGAATCTATTTTGTAATAATTATAAAAATTATCACATAGTCTTGATTTACATAGTATACTGTACACTTTAATGAAGGACCTAAAACTTTATAGCTAAAAATAAATAAGTTGAATTTTGCACTTTGTAAAGCAGAAAATATTAAGAAACATGAATGGTATATAATCATCTGTTAGATTAAACGTTAACTTGAGAGGTAGTGTAACAGATAATGATGCTAAAAGTTCCGTGCGATACGATTCAACTTCAAAAGTCAAGTTAACGAACAGGAGTTGGTCGATCTGAAGCTTGCCTCATGCATAATGATTAGGGCGTGGTTTTTAAAAAACTCCGTATAAAATTAAGGGAATTAATGAGACAGGTCTAACTCTTATCATTATTGGAAGAATATTAAAACAAAACGTATATCTGCTCATAAGTAGTTGAATCAGACTTAGTAAGGTGATTCAAAGGACTGAGTTTAGTGAGTTTTTAATGGCCTAGTAATAGTTTGTTTATTAATTAGTAAGTTTATTCTTGTGATCTAAATCTAATAAGTAAAGAATATTTAACGTTAAACGAAGATCTAATGAAAGTACAGAAATGATAAAATTATTGTTAAGGTACAAAAACTTTGATTGAGTATGTAGCGCGTCAATTATATTTTCATTACTCGGATTTAGGTACATGGCATTACATACGGAAAATGCTGAAACTATGTTTTTGATTATTTTGATATAAATGTATCAAAAACGCAATATTTTTGTTATCAAAGGACGTAGAAGTATGAGTCCTTCGCTTCGCTCCGGACAATAAATATTGTCAATGTTACTGAGGTCATGAAATTGTTAAAATGGGAAAATGGGTTAAGGCATATTGTTTACGTATTACGTTGTTACACCTTCCTGAAATGCTATTTCTCCGATTCCATAATTCCGATATCCCTTTTTCCCGACAATTTAGTCTACTGTAAAGATGAACAAAGTAATTACTTATTAGGTAACTGATAAAATGCAGCTACCCATGAAAGATCGTCGTATATGCACCAATCAAATCTTTTCACGGTACACCTGATCTAGTGATCTTATTGGCGACGATCATTCAAAGAAATCCGATTGGTGCATATACAACGATCTTTCATGGTCTCACTGGGATTTCGATTTTTTTTTTGGACCTCAAAACTTAAATTTGGGGACTGAATATTAGTTAAATTTGACAAACGCTCCGTAATAATTATTTAAACTATTGAGATCACTGAAACTAAATCAAAATAACTGATTTTTAGAACTCGATTTTGAGCATCGATCAGCTCGGAGGTCACGGTACTGTCAAATTTTTGCACCATTACTATTTCACTCGTTCTTACAACAAATAGTTAACTGATAATTTTATAATGCTAAGTAAAAATTAATCTAAAATAGAATTCAATTTCTAAATAATGCATAATTTTTTTTGAAAGAATCAAAGATTTTTAAGATTTATTCAAATAATTGAAAATATGAAAGCATACACCTTGTATAATAAGGGCCTTAGTAGTTTTATCATATTCTATTTTACTGTTTTATGCTTTTAATAACAATAAATCTACAGTCATCAGCATAACAAACTTTATAGAATTTGTTGCCCTTAAAAGTATTATGTAAGGAAACCTTGCGATTATAGACGATATGAGGTCCCCAATGGTATTTATATTTATTAATATATATTGGTCGTGCCCAAAAGCGATGTATTTGACCTTGAACTTCTCCCGACGTGAACTTTGGTCCAATAATAGTGCTTTGAACCGAGTCGTGAATGTTAGTAGGCGTAGATGAGCTTACATCACCACTAACAGCTTCAACAGAAATTTTGTTGGATGAATCAAAATCGAAGGATGGGGAAGGATCTGAGTCCATCTCCCAGATATCTCCAGTTTCGGGTAATGAGTCTAAAGAAACTTCATCAATTTTTGGTTGAATTACTGTTGCAGTAATGAGACTGCAAGTAATAGAGATAAGAAAGAAGAGAGTAATGAGAATTTTTGTAGTAGACATAATTTCTTTGATGGGTTAAGAGTTTATGCGTGTGTATTTTTTTTTTCTCAATGACTGGAAAATTTTAAACATTAAATACATTTTTTTCTTTAAAGCTTATCTGTAGTTAGATCATTTTTAAATAACTATTATTCTCCATGGTTTGAGTATTGATTGATTAATATTTTCATAAATATTACTTCGAGACGATAACGCGTCATAATTTGATAGGCATTCAATAAAATAGTATAGACTTAGACTCAGACTGTAAAGTAGTAAGGTAGGCAAATAAATTAAGATAGCCACGGGTATCTCCGAAATAGGACGTGACTACACTACAATCTCCTATGATTGATATTTTTTCATACGTATTTTATAATTCTCGGTAAAATAAAAATCTAATTTTTTTTTTTTTTTAATTTATGATTATATCAAGAGTAATTATATTGAAATAGAACTATATTTAAAGGAAATATATTAAAAAAATTTCGTTAAAATTTATTTAAATTTAATATAACTTAGAAGCTAAGTCTTTATTAAATAGTATAAGAGATCAAAAATATATTTGTTACAAAAAAGCTAACTATCTATTAAAAACTATCTAATACCAACCTCTAATAAAAATAATAGATAATTAAAAATAGGGTTATTCTCTCTTTTCATATATATTATTATACGTATTACATTATTAATGTATTATTATTATTATTAGTATTATTATTATAGTGCACCGATCAAGTCGGGTCGGGTTGAAAATATTTCGGGTTAAAGCTCAACCCCGACCCTTTTAGTCAGTAATCTGGAGATCGGTTCCCGATCTCCTATATGCTATTGTAAAATATTCTTTAAAGTACAGAGTCTAGTACAGTATTAAACAAATATAACGATATAATAATAGTTATTTGTTGTATCATTTTGAAATGTCCAGTTTTACATTTCACCATAATCTATGTTATAAAGTAATACATGTGTATACAGTTTATTATTTTATAACGAATATTTATACTAAATATAATACCCTAACTCTAATGTACAAATTTTTCATTTAAATGCTGATTTAAAATTCAACATTACCCGTTTCAACGGTTTTATTTTTACTTATTTTAGGTCTAATTCCAAAAGACAATAAATATCCAATTGCAAACATTCCAGAAATACCATACCAAATCAAATGTGGCATATTCTTCATAACCAAAATGCTATACAAAGTATTATAAATTATTGGTGCAACTACATTTGTAATAGAATCCAATACACTAAGTGCACCTAGTAATTGCCCCGTTTGTGATGGTGGAACTAAATTTGTTTGGATAGATTTTAAAGTAGAAACTGATACTGTGCCTACAGCACCCAAGCAAACTCCTGAATAGGAAAAACAATTGAGTGATTAGTAAGTTTATAAGATATTATTATTATTATTATTAGAATTAAGACCATTTAAGATATCTTATTATTTTAAATTGGCCAATTCATAATTGATAATTTCGTCTTTTTTCCTTTAAAATCAAATGTTATTACCTGCAATGAACAATGTACCATTCGTTGCTATCGCATACAAAGCATAAGTAATCATATCAATAACAAGCCCGAATCTAACAACCCAAATATCAAATAACAACTCTCTATTCATTCTTTTCTCATCTTGAACTCTCATATCATTCTCAACCACTACATTACCATCAATATCTTCCTGCTTTTTTAGATTTTGACTATTTACATTGTTATATCTCTCTTTAAATATCTTTACAAATATTGGGAATAAAAGCATTAAAGTAATAACTCTTGTGAAGCTCATCGCACCAAACATATAGCCTTGATCGACTAATGACCAATCGAATTTATATCTAATATAAAGTAAGAATATAGACTGAAGACCAGATAATACAATTGCAAACATTAAACTTATGCCTGTGGCTGATAGTAATGAATATCTCGTCGCATTTATTGCTGGAATCCTATCTTTATTCTCAGTAGTTTGAAACCTTTCATTATTTTGTGAAAAATCTGATAAGAAAATCGATAATGGTGTAAATATATTGAAAATTTTCTTAAATATAGTAGAACCACCATTTTTTTGGACATTATCCAACTGACGTTTTTGATTCTCAAGTTGCCTTTCTTTAGAAAGTGATTCGGGAAGGATAAAAAGAATGAATAGAAGGTTCAAAATAGATATTATAAGTGAGACATAGAATGTAGAAAGAATGTCATTGGTGTATTCGACTATTTTTCCACCAATGATAGGACCTATAGCGATTCCCAAGAATAATGAACCTTGAATAAGTCCGAATATGACCCTCCTTAAGATTAATATAGTTTAGGTATTGAATGATAGTATAGAGACTGAATACATAGATAGATATATTACCTTTGTTCTGGAACTGTACAATCAGTACCATATGCATACATCACGGCCGATAATGCTGACAATCCACCACAAAATCCAACCATAAGCTGTCCGATTATCAAGAACCATAGTCCAAGCGATTCCATAAAATTTCCAACTAGAATAATGGTAATAACATCAAGTATTTTTCCTGAACCTGCAATAAGAAGGGCCAAACGACGTCCTTTACGATCAGAGAATGCACCCAATGGTACTAATACAAAGATTCCTAAGGCAATTGAAAGTTTTATGCATTACTGTATCACAAGTTTATGTTCAATAAAAAATGTCTTGAAATGTAATTTTACCTGGTATTGCTAAACAAAGAGATAATATCATCATCAATTGTGAAGTAATAGCATGAATTTCCGGAATATTACATATATCAACATCATTTATAATATCAATGTTTATGGAAGAAAGATTTTCTTTCGATTCATAATAATTTTTACAAACAGCTTGTATATAAAATTCTACTTTTGTTGTAACTGTCAATCCAAATGAAATAGCATTTACAGAAAATAAAGGTAACAACCAATACGCTGAAGGAGTTTTATACCAAGGATTATTTATTATTGGAAGATTAGAAGTTTCGTTATTGTTTAAAAGTGGTGTAAATTCATCAACAATCTTCACAGTCTCTGGTATTATTTCTCTTTTATTTGTTGAAGAAGACATGATTAATTCGAACAGTAAATTTAAATCAAAGTAGAACAACGATACTCTTTTATAGCAAGCATCTAACCGCTTAATGTTTATTATTATCGGTTGATTTTTGTCCCATCCATTTAAATTTGTTACACACGGGTTTATAAGTTGAATCCTTAAGCCAAATGTCAACAGACATAAGGAAGGAGTAAGCATTTGTGGTTCATTACACGTAAATTTTATTACACAAAACACACGTCAATCTGTAGTATACAGCACCGTAAAACTTTAATGTTAAGACTGTACTGACGTTCATGTCTTTATTAAATCGGTACCAAACTTGTATTATAGATACAAGAAACAGCTCGAATCGGAATGTCTTGGAACGGAATGCATATGTTAATTTCCATAAGCGATATTAGAAGTACCGATAATTGTATTAAGGTTCAGTTCGTACGTACATATTTAAATATTTAAAGAATTCCTTCGAATCCAGAAAAGGAATTAGCCAATAAGTTATGATCAATCCCCTTAAGCTCTGTGAGAAAAAAAAACACTTGATCATCTTTTATCTTGGAATTATATTATTGAAACTTTATTTTAATCAGATTTTAAGCGAGTATGATTTAACGATAAATATCTTTAAAATTTTTACTAACTTAAGCTTATCAAAAATGTTTGCTTGAGCCAATTATATTATATTTAATTAGTACTAATTATGGATATATGGTGTCCTCATCAAGGAAAAAAATAGTGCCGAATCAATTGTATTACCAATAATAGTATAAACAAAGTTATTGTGAGGAACCAAGATGAAGTTAGTCCAACGTAAATCAATTGGTATTTGAAGCCCGCTGATGATTAGTAATCATTAAAAATACTAATTAACCTCGCGTTGGGATTCCCTCAAAGTTATTATAATTTACTTACACCCTTATCGTTATATATAATTAATAATGTGCATTATTAATCAAAATGGTAATGGCCCAACCAATCAGATTTTGAAATTTTATAATAATAATTTGCTTATAAGTTTTATCTTTCTAAAAATGTTTTTAATTTGTAAAATCTACTAACGAAAAATATATTAATTTAAATTTTTTTTCTTCGTTATTAATATATTAAAAAATTAATCATGTAATGATTTTAAATCGTGATCTTCTCATAATCATCTGATTTCTTCATTGCTACGCATACAAATTTGATAAAATTGTCAATTAGCGTTAGAACTTTATTTGTCATCATACAACGTTAAGATACCTCGAATTAAGTAAGATCCGATCAACAACATGTAATATTCGACATCCTTTTTCGATAATCAAATACTAATGTATCACAGCAGTGTCGATGCCTAAAACCTTTTTAGGATCTATCTCTATCTCTCTATCGCTATCTATGTCTATAACGATAACAGCAAAGCTTGATATAATATCATATGATTTCATTCAATATGGAGCGGTGCATAAAACGTCAAATTAATGGTAATGCAAAAAGTAATATTTTTGATGTATCAATAATTGCATTTTTGACTTACATATATTAGCGTCAGGATGTAGATGTTATTCGCCGGACACGTGAAGATTACATAAATCGTAATCATGATTTGTGCTCTAGCAAAAAAATTTTCTTGAACAATTTTACTATAGGGTCATTATTATCTAACCCTAACATAAACATAACTCTAATCGAAATAAACTAAAGAATTCTATTAATTATTATAAGGTGAAATGAGGTATTATGACGAAGGTTTTTCGTCAATATCACGTGATCCATTAATCAGAATTAAATGATTCAGATACCGTTAAGTTCATCTCGTTAAGACGAATCAAATGGTATAAAAATCAGTAAATTCCAATTACTGGATTAAATGATATCATCGTTAAATATAAAAGAAAAAAGAGCAGATTTTAGAGAAGGTGGATATTAATATGAGTATTAATAATTTTTAATATGCTTAACAATAATAACTTTACAATATCAACAACGATAACCTTTATATTGACTATTACAATAACAATAACAATAACAAAATTATATAAGCAATTATTATTACAACAATTCTATAATTAATTAAGTAATAAGATTTAAATGTAATTTTTTTTTTATAATACCAATTTATAATTTTATCTTTAATAAATTTATGTTGAATTAATGCATCATAATTTTTACAATATATTTGTGTTACTACATTACTATAGATATCCAATATGACATTACATTTACATTTTTTCTTTTTTGTTATTACTAACTTAAAATAAAACTGTAAATACTTGCTATATTATATTTTTCTTAATATTTTATTTGATTATATACAATCTTTTTATTTACTTTTTTAGTAATTTTTTTCTTTTTAAAATTGATTAATTTCAATAATAATTAACATTTATAAAAGTAAATAAATAAATATTATAAAAAAAGAAGTATGTTAGCAATTTATTTAATAGAGTTTTAAATTTTGAAAATTTTAGATTAATTAAATTTAAAGCTAATAAAATTAAATAAAAATTGTTGATTATGATTAAAATATTATTATATAAATTATTAATCTATATAGTAATTAATGTAAACCTAATTATAGGTTCTTTTTTATAAAAATTACATTGTTAGTATATATGTTTTGTAAATATTTTTAATAAAATATCTAGTAAAAAGCTATTCTAAGATATAAAAAAAATTATAAACATTTACATATTAGAAGTTTAAAAACAAAAAAAGACATATTGTTTTACTAAAAAGTCAATTATATTATTAAAAGTATTATTTATATAAGTCTAAATTTTATAAAAATTAATACTTATATTAAAAAATTTAATAATATTAAGAAAAGTATAACATAAAAATTATATGATAAATTTAAAAAGTTTGATAGAATTGAAGTTGAATAAAAAGTTTGTAAATTTAAAAATAACAAATTATAAGTTAGTATAAATTTAAACTATTATACTATAAAATACAGTTGAAAATTGTTAATAAAATAAAAAAAGTTTTTTTTAATATTAACAATAAGATTATGTCTTTAACTTTATTGAAATTTAATTGAAGTTTTTATAAAGAAAAGCTAGCTTTTAAATTATATATAAAGAATAAAAACTCAAATATATAATCTATAATCTAAACCTACAAAAATAGCTAAGACTTGGGTGTTAGTAATAATATAAAAGAAAAGAGTATAATATTTAATCTATTAAATAGTTCAAAGATCAATTTTAGTAATAATTTGTAATATTAAGATAGTAGATAAGGGTAAACTAGAAGAAGAACTATGAGTTAAGTTTATAGTAAGTGTAGTTTGGAACTATACAAATATGAAATACAATATGAAATCCATATTTGTTTATATATTTATTAATTTAAATGAAGAAAAAATTTAATAAAAAAAGAAGTAGTTATATAATAAGAAATAGTAGAAATAAGATTAATAGAAACTAAAAAAAAAAAAACAAACTCTCTCTGACGATCACTTGGATACAAAACTAGTGGAAAAAAGAAATCAACTTTCTGCACTAACAGCAATAGATAACACTCTCAACAACACTAAGAAAAAGTAATAGTAACAAAGAAAGTAACAAATAAGCTTAGAAGCAAAAAGCACTGCAAGTGTTAATAAGATAGCTATAGAAGAAAACCAAAGTTTTTTGTAGAAATTTTAGTAAAAAAAAATCTTGGGAAATTGCTAGTGATTCTATACATAGATCTGTTTAATTATACAAACAACACATACAGCTGGAACAAAACAAACAGATGCAAGATTTTAGAATAGAATAGAATAAACAAGCTACTTGTAGAACAAACAAACAAATACAACAAACAAACAAATACAACAAACATGTGATAGAAAATCCTAGAAGAATAAAGTCATAAATATAAACAAAAATCTTTTTGTAGAATATAAAAAGAGTCTACAAGCACTCTTTATAAAAAGAGCATACTGGGTCATGAATAGTATATATAACAAAATTTTTTTCAATGAGGCAAGCAAAACATATACAGTACCAAATAGAGAAGACAAAATTGTTATATTGCTCACAAATCAAGACCCAAATGAGATGGCATTTTTACAACTAACAAGAGAAATTTTAGAGAAAGCTGAGAAAAAAAAGCCAGAGAAAAAACTAAATATAAATATAGAAAACCGAGACCTAACAACAGAAACAGAAAGAGAACAAATACAGTATAACCAAAACAAAGAATAGTAAGTGATAACAAAAGAAAATGAAGAAAAGAGTATTAAAAGAAAGCAAGAAAGAAAAGAAATATAGAAGAAGAAATTAGAATTATAGGAGAACAAGAAGAAACAAATATGTGACAAAGAGAAGGATAGAGTAAAGTAAGTACAGAAAGAAATAACAAACTGACAGGTAAACTTAGTATTCAGAAACAAGAAACCAAGAAGGAAAAAAATATAATCGAACAAGAGGATATAGAGATGGATGGTAAGCAATTAAGACAAAACACACTAGAAGAGGAAAGAGAAAAACAGAAAAGAAGGAAGCAAGAAACAGAAGAAGAAATCAACATTGTAAAAATAGCACTAGAACAAAGTATATAGGCACCAAGTAGAAAAAATTATAACCAAAACAACAGCCTAATCACCAACATACCAGCATATAAAGTCTCTGGAGAAACAAAAGAAGAACATATAAAGTTTATTAGATGGTCACTAAAGGATAATACACATATAAAAGACATCAACGAAGTATTCAAGAAAGGAAATCTGTGGGTAGAAGTAGTCTTTGACTATAATTATAGCAAAGATGAACTATACAAAGAATTAACAGAAAAGAGAGTGATTGGTACAAAATGATACCAGAAGATAAAGAGAAGAAAAAGAGAGAAAAAGAAGAACCCAAAGACTATAAGAAAGAATGGCAAGATAAAAAAAAACATACACCAAGTTTTAGAAAAGAGAAGTTTAAAGAAGGCATTAACAGAGAAGAACCATGCAAGGACGAATACGAAAAAGAAGAAAGACTCAATAGCAATATAACTTACTTAACAATATGGGACCTATCAGCTAACATAAACAAAAGAAAAGTAGAGTATATTTGCAAAAGAATTAAAGATATGCAGATCATATGCATCAAAAGATTTAAGTACAAAGCCTTAGCAGTAATACAAACATAAGGCATAGAGGAAAAAGATATTCTATAGTCATTACCAGCTAACAATAATAAGCTGGTAAGAGTAACAAGAGGAAGAGAAGACCACAAACAAGAAAAAGACAAAAAAAACATATGGTTAAACTAACAGAGCTACCTGGAAATGCTTCAGAAGTCTTATTATTATGATGTCTAAGAAGTAAAGAAACAAAGTCAATATACATTTCACCAAACTGAAATGGTAACCAGAAGTGAACAGTGCTGATTATTTTCACAACAGAGGAAGATATGAGACCAGCATAGTTAAAACCAATTATGTACAACAATTTTTGAATATACTGGATTAACAAAAGAAGAAAAGAGCCAAGAAGTAGAGAAAATTTTAAAAATAAAAGAGAAAGAAGTTGGAATAGATCAAGTCAGAACTATGATATAGAAGAAAACAAAAGTAAATAAAAAAGTCATCAGAACAGAATATATACAAATAGAAAGAAAGATTGGGAAGACCCAAAACCAAAAGTTCAAATGATAGAACAAACTAAGACAGAATATTAAAAACCAAAGTAGATATAGAAGTATAGATGATAGAAAAGAAGAAAGTCGAGAGAAGAGGGAAAATAAAGATAAGGTACAACAACAAGAAAAGAACACACATATAGAAGATGTGCTAGGCAAAATTTTAGAAATACTAGAAAAGCTAGAAAAAGTAGGTGACTCAATAGGGGAAGGCATAGCCAACCATTCCTAAAGGCACCTTAGTTGAACCAATGAATATGGATGAGGAGATAGGAGAGTTCTTACAAAATAAAAGAAGAAGTTTTGAAAACAGAAGAGAGAAAACACACCCTCATCCAAAAGAAGAAAGAAGTAGGAACAGAAAGGGAAAAGAAAGAGAAGAAACAGCAAAGACAAGACAAGAACAACTAAAAGAAAGATGGAAAGAAGGAAGAAAGGAGATTAAAATAGCATGTCATAATATTAATGGACTCAAAACCAAAAGATAGAAACTCAATAATCTGCTGGGCTGAGCAGAAGAGAAAGAAGTTACAATACTAGGTATCACAAAAACAAACCTTACAGAAAGAGAGAGAAGATTCCTAATGCAGATAACTAATAGGAAATACATAGGATTTTGGTCAAGTGCAGCAAAAGACAAGAAGAAGGGATCGGGTATAGGAATTATAGTTAGTAAATAATAGGAAAAACATGTAGGTGCAGTCAAAAGGATAAATGAATATATGATAAAACTTATACTATACTTCAAGCAATTGGAGTTAGTAGTTTTAGGAGTTTATATATCACCAAGTGACAAGGCAATAAGGAAAAACATTCAACAAAAAATTGTAGAAATAGTCACCAAGAAGAGAAGACAAACACAAATAGTTAAGAGGATATCAAACTCTTTCTGCAAATCCATTACACAAAAATTAACTAAAAATTCATCCATCTAAAAACACTTATAACTATTTATTTTACTAAGACAACCTGTCCTGAACTCTTAAATAAACTTGTTCAGCTCATCATTTTACATATATTTTGCAAATATTAAGTCTTAATAATTTAAACTCATCGAGAAAACTGTACTGACGACCTTTGGCCTTCAGTTTATAACTTTTAATCATTTCACAGTTTTTACTGCCTTAACCTGTTCTATACCCTTAATTAAAGTTGTAGTATACAGTCACCCAATCAAAACAAGTTCTAAATGAAGATTTTTGATTCAATATTTGTCAAACTACAACTAAATTTAATATTTATTATCTTGCAAAACTCTTTTTCTACTTTTTGTCCTTACCCCATCCTCTTTTTCCCTTACATGTTTTTCGTATAACTATACAATTAATTCCAAATCCATATCTTATTAATTTATACCAATATCTGTAACCAACCTATTTATAAATATTCATTCAACATAATTTATTATTACTATATTTGGTTCCTATCTACATTACACAGTAATTTGTATTACAAATTACAGTTGTGTCCAGTATCTGAGTTACAGCAGTGACCCTAACCATTCTAGTTACACTCTAGCACTACCCCAGTAATACTTTCACAATACAACCCTTGCTTTTATTTACCACTCTTACAAAATTAATATTTACAACCATATTTGTTATTTAGCAAAATTTTCAAAGTCTTAATTCTCTTTTTCTTATTCCTACTTAATCTGCAAATACTGCAAAATGCCTACATTAACTTACCAAGAGCCTGATACTGCAAACCTTGATTACTTTTACCAAAACTTCTTTGATAATTTTGGAATCACTCTTTATGAAGAAGAACAAGGCAACAAGGCTCGTCCAATTTCTCCTAAAATCCAACCAACCTTCTGCTTAACAAAAAATCTTAGATCACACAAAATTACACATTTTTTTCAAACTCTTTCCTCTACCTTTGTGATTACTTGCCTTTGTAGCAAATATCACACCAAATTTATCTCACCTACCAATACTAATCACATTCAAGACACTGACTTTACTACCACTCACATTAATAGCAACTCCAAAAAACTCAACAAAACAAGTCAAGATCTTATATCTAATATTTCTTCTTCCACCAACAATGTTTCTCCATCTCCTACACCTGACATACACTACCATACATGTCCAAAATGCTCTGTTCCAATTGGTTACACTAAGAAAAACAAGTGCCATTATCCTATCGAAAAATATATTACTAAAAACAATAAAGTCTATCATCTTACCTGTATGACTGCCTTATCTCAGCATAAAGCTAGTTCATCTCAAACCAAGAAAAATCTTACTCAAACTTTTCAAAATATCTTAATAGAATCAAACCAAACTACTAATCCCAATACCAATTTTTCTAACCAAACTTCCTCTACTACTTCTGACCTTATCACTCTTTTTTTGCTACAACTACCTATACTAATCCTATTTCTAACCAACCTCCTATTACTAACATCACTGATAACTCTAACTTAAATCTTAACAACTCTAGTAATACTAATCAACCTAACAGTACCCTAAACAAACCTTCTCTCCAAACCTACTCTAGTGTAGCCAAACCAAAATCCAACCCTACATACAACTGGCTTGCAAATTTTCCAATTACTGAAGAAATGCAACCTATCAAAAAACTACAAACCATATTCTCTCTTCAACTCTTTACTTTTCTTAAAAAATTTCTCTATGACTTTTATCCTGATAAAGAAATTAAATCAGTTACCTCTACTCAACCTACACTCAAGGCCTCATTCTATTACATTATTCACATTATGGCTGGACAATGATCAGAATTCTTAACTGATCTTATCTACAGTAGCAACCCCAATATTGACAAAAGTGCTGCTATTCCATTCAATTTACTTGAATCAACTCTTAAAAACTTATTGCTTAAATTCACAACTGTCCTTTTCACAAAACTTAATTATCTTGAAATTTTTGCATTACTAGTTACCATTCTCCCATATACCACTCACAATCATCTTCAACTCTGCCTTAATCTTGCACAACTTCATCTTTTTCTATCTAATAATTATCAATCAATTGATTACCAAAAATTTGCCGAAGATTTAAAGCTTAGACCTAAAAGATTCAAAATTGAATCTTTTAC
>CAJVQA010003945.1:0-18434 GCA_910591915.1 Cetraspora pellucida | reverse complement strand
TTAATTTGGTTATCAGATTCGATCTTGTGATCCTGTGATCGGAAATGGATGATCTATACCTCATTAGAACCGTCTCAGTGAGCTGATTCGAATAGTAGTGGTTTCATCGAATTCTGTCCAGTGGTTCAAGAGTTATGATCGTTTTTGTAGGTTAACACTAGATTTTACCAATTTCTCCACCACTTATCATTGTCTAACTAATTATTCAATCAAAAAATTTTTTTAAATAAAATTTGTACTATTATATTAAAGTCAATATTTCATATTAAATCATATTTAAAACATATTACTTATGTTAAAACTATACAAACTAATTTTTTTATTAATACACAAAAGATAGCTTTATAAATCAAATATAAAGTTATAAACAATTTAATATTTTTTATAATTTTTTTGCATCTTTTTTATGTTACACCTCATTTTAAATTTAATTGACACCAATAAATGACTTATTTCTATAGCAATAAAGGTGGTAAAAAAAATTAAAGCTCATCTCTTTCTGTTATTAGATCAAAACTCTGTTAAAATTACAAACTTACCCTTGGCCTCACCTATTATTAAAAAAACTAAACTCACTTATTATTAAAATAAAAAAGTTCCTCTTAAATTATCATTAATTTACAATTAACATCATAAACTCCTATCATTAAAATCAAATATATACTCATAATCAAAATATTAATATTAAAATAATAAACTTATAAACTAATATACTGTTAAGTATTAATATTAAAATAATAAACTTGTTTAAAATACAATCATAAACTTATAAACTATTGCAACTGTAAACTCACCTATTATCAAAATCATAAACATATCTACATATAAAATTATAAACTATTCACTAATAAAATCAAAAATTAATCTCTATTTAAATTACAAACCTATCTTTACTAGCTCATGAATTATCTGTAAAATAAATAAATCTACCTACTATTAGATCACATATTCATTTATTATTAAAAATTTAAACCTACTCATCTACACTTAATATAATTACCTTTTCATATCACAAATCATAAAATTATCTACTATTACTTAAAAAATTCTATATTTTTAACTTTAAATCTACAAAACTAAGTTATAAATAAATATTTAAAACATTATAGAAAATAACATAAATAACAATCAAACTCCTTTAATATATATTATTAAACCTTATTATAGTATATCTAAATTAAAATTTTCATATTAAATTTTGAACTCTAAGCAGCAAAGCTACCTACATGACCAATTTCTAGTTACAGTATAAAAATGCAGATCGCCTAATTCTTTTTAGTTCAATTACACAAATCGTGAACTGAGTTATACACTAATCAGTAAAATAAATTGTAAATTTCGAACAGAAAAAAATAGTAAAACTTATAATTTTTTTTGAGTCTTTATACACATTGAAATAAAGGATTGTTTCTGATGCGATCAATATTGATTATAAAACTTTGAATGTTCAACTTCATATCTATAAAATTATTTGTCATAGTTACCTATTACAAAAATCCACAAAATATAACTGGATTTAGCAAAAAGCAGCCAATCAAATTTCAATAGAATGATCTAAAATAGATTTCCATTTTTGTTAATATGCCTGATCAATTTAATACAAAATGCATTCATTCAAAATCTATTAATATGAATATAAATTCATAAACATTCATCAGTATATATGCTAAGTAATTCGTTATCAATTTTTCCAAATTAAGCTTTTTAAAAAAGTTAAAAATAAATAATTAAATCATAGAACAAAATATTTAAGTTCACGTAAATCAATGATCACTTCTGATGTAATCCTGTAAATCAAAATTACATAAAATTAAACTAATACAAAAGTAGCTGCACAGCACACAGTGCCACGCAAGACCAACAATTAGTATAAATAAAAGTTCGTACATACACATGTGAGTACTAAAATATATACATCATTAAATTGTGACATCTAATAATGAACTGAGTTTCTTAAATACACTGCACTATTATTTCAGTCACAGAGCCTGCAACCCATTTAGCGAAGGTTCATACAATATTACGATAGCCATGGAGCTTAAAACAAAATTTTTTCACTGCTACCACAGTCACAAAGCCTATTACCAATGATCTGATACCATCACTACAGCTTAATTACTACAAAACCAGTTGTTACACTACTACTACCGCCGTGAGGCCTAATTACTAAATCCTTGCATTGCTACGACAGCCTCGAAACCTAATCACTATAAAAACAAAATCTTTGTACTACTACAGCAGCCAAAACCTTCATAGTTACAAAAATAAAAGTCAAACAAAACCAGATCCTTATACTGCTACTGCACAACATTATACCTTTTCACATAATCAATTGTCAAATATTTAAACTTATTGTACGTCACTACACCATTGACAGTATGGGAGTAACTTTTCTGCAATACAAACGATAACAAAGAGTAAAGTAAACATTTTTACTAAAAAAATCACCGTAAATACACTACATTACATCTTACTCCCTCGATTTAATTCACGCTTGAAGCCATATGAAAATACTCTTAACTTTAACATTAATTTATTAACATCCATATCTATTATCCACTTAACATTAATTTATTAACATCCATATCTATTATCCACTTAACGTTAATTTATTAACATCCATATCTATTATCCACTTAACAATCATAAACTTAACCAAGAAAACCCGATCTAACGAAAACAACAAGGCAAACTATTACAGTTCAATCTAACAATATGATCCATAAACTCATACGAACTTGCAATTCGAAAACAAACTACATTATACAATACAATATACTACATAAATTTCTAGCCACTCAAGCGCCTAGTTCTAAATCAAATTCTATAACAAATTCTACGGTTATATTTAAATTTTAAGCGATTTACATTTTATTATGCTGCATTATGTTTATTAGTCGTCATGCTACATTGTTTGTGTAATACAAATAATACATCTTTAAGTGTATATTTCTTAATAAATCTTAAAGCTAAAATAATGGAAATAACGAATAATACTAAAGTAATGATACCGCCAATAATGACACCAATAATTAAATTAATGTTTTTAGAACCTATAGCGATAAAGTTTGTATCACTTGGAATTGTATTATTTGAAATTGTAAGATTTGAAGTAAATTCAGTAACCCAATTATATGAGTCTTTTTGATTTACATTTAGCATAAATATTCTTGATGAATAACTAAGATTTGAAAATCGACCTATTGAGTAAATAAAAGTTTAAAAATTCAAATGAAGAATTTATAAAGCAAAACAGCGTAAATTATATAAAAATTTACCAAAAGCAACAAACATATAATTATTCACTAATGTTGCTGTATGGTCAGAAAGAGTTAGATCTGCAATTGGATTTAAAATATTTCCAATTGACCATTGAAATGTTACAATATCTAAAATCCACAGATCACCGAAAGTTGTTCCATTATCACCACCGAAAATTATGATACGTCCGTCAGGAGCTTTCAATTTAAAAGATTAAGAACGAAAACCTTTATATTTAAAAACTCTTAAATTGAATATAAAATGACATACTTAATACTGCTGAAAAATAACTACGAGCAGGAGGGGTTGGGTCAGATATACTCTAATGAAATACAAATTTGGATCATTGGTTTCTAAGGCATAATAGAAATTAGATTTGTTGATTACGTACCAGAATTTCCCATGTATCAGATTTTGTATTATATAACGGTAACTATAAACATAATAGTTAATAGATGAAAATCAAAATATTAATTTTATTAAAGGTACAACTTACAATATTCATTGGCATATACTTAAAAGGATTATAAGAATTTTTTCCTCCAATATATAAAATATTATTATTAGGCAAAGTTATTGCACTATAACCCTCGCGAGATGGAGGTGCATTTGTTGCATTGCTTAAATTCCATGTTAAAGATAATGAATTGAATATCCAAAGATCATTTATTCTATTAACACCACTAAAAATGGTGGTCATTCCATTATTAAAATTAGCACATGAAATAAGATATCTATCGGTAGGCACATTTCCGACAGATATTATATCACTCCACTGTTGTTTACTTGTATCAAATTGATTAAAGAAAGATTGATTATAAACAGAACCACCGAAAATAAAAATTATATCATTGTTTTTTCCACCATTACACGCTGTAGCTTGTACTTTAGAAGGAGCTTTGGTATAAGTAAGGTCAACCCATGGTATTAAAGTATTGTCAGTTATTGTAAATGATTCAGAAACATCTAAATAAAAGAATTCATTTGTAGGTTTGCTAGAATTAATGTTGTTATATCCACCAATAAAATAGAGTTTCTTATCAATAAGGACTGAAGAATGAAAATATCTTCCATTTGGAATAAAAGCAGCAAAAGTAAAAATAAAATTTAAGAGAAAAACGTAAATGCAAAAACTAAAATACAACATGATTATACAATTGCATTGAGTTGAATAAAGTAACTTTATTACAGCGAAATTATCAATTTGAAAATTAATTATACTGTAACTTATATCGTAAGAATAATATATTTGGCTTAACAATTCTGAGTTTAAATTTCTTTATTATCTTGGGTGATAGCCATTGTCGCAGGTAACTAATGCTACAAAGATCTGGAATTACAAAGTTGCGTATCGAAAGGCCTGAGTGGAATTTATAGTTGACTTAGAATTTTGTGGTTTGAGGTTATTATCAATTAATTAGTTTTTTCTTTATTAGTCTAAAATTTTTTATAATCGAATAACGAAGACTTATATACATTTCGGTTCATACTATCAGGATACAAACAATTACAAATTACAGTGAGATCTATATAAGTGCACCCCACTTTACCAACTTGCACTTAGAGAACAATTAGAAAAAGTGCATTTATGGGGTCGTGTATACATTTGGGCTGAAATTTGAGCGTGTATTATTTAGAGAGTGTGCACTTATAGATGGCGCGCTTATTGAGGTTTAACCCAATTGAAACGTAATAAAAGTGCATTTAAAGGGGGTTATGCCTATATATGTCTATATATATCAATGTTACAAACCTCAATATAGAATATAATTGGCCTGTTTGATCGAATTGATCAATCAGATTTGTTGTCTAATTCATTAAGAGAAGTGCTTAAGAATATACCTCGTATTTAAAATTTTAAAATTGCTAAACACTCCATTATAACTGTAAAAAGTAATATACAAATGAATTGTATTCTGTAAATACAAAGTTGACGGAGTAATCGACTGGGAAATTCTATCCGTTATAATGAATATCCACTACAGCATTATAAAAAAATGTTCTAGATAGATAATTATTCCGTTATAATGGTGATCCACTTTAACGTGGTCCGCTATAATAAGGGTAGATTATAATTAATTTTCTAAATAAAAATTTTCTAATACGTACCAAATAAGGTTACATTTAATGGACAGGCCATTTACTTGGATTACATATGATTAGAGTCTGCATTTTTATCAGTTATAGATACGTACGTACATATGTTTAGTAAATTATTTCTTTGTGTGGGATATAAGGTAAATGTTCTGTCTAGAAAATGATTATCAGAACAATTAAATGTACTATAATTAGTATCCATGACAATAGGTAATCATAATCATACATTGTTTAACAAATGAGTGCTTAAGGGTGAAAACCTGGAAACCGATCACAGTAAATCATTAAATCGGTTTCCAGATTTTCATTTTCACGCACTCAAATTCAGTATGACAGTCCGGAGTCTCAGGAGCAAATTAAGAACGCAATCTATTATAAATAATACTAATTGTGTGACTATAAGGCTTTTTTTATCACATGGTCAATTATCAAAGGTCTTTATCCGGTGTTACCCTTGTCTCTTAAATAACTTAAAATTCTTAAATCATCCCTGCATAATTTTAATTGATCACCACCCCTTCTGATTTCGTTTAAATCCTTGAATGTATGTCTATTTATACATTCCTATTTTATATCTCCTATACACATCTTCCGTATTTATCATATCAGATAGGCTGTTAACGCGTAATTATTAGCATTCAATATTAAACATCAGCGTTCACTTAATATCATGTCTCTGCTATCCCAATGCAGAACTACTATGATGAGAGTAAGAAATAAAATGGAAAGATGTTTTGAGAGGAATGATTTGATTTATTTAAAGACGAGGAGAAGGTTTTATTGATGTTGAAGCAGCTATGGTAGAAGGATGTCTCAAATACTATTAATTAAAAATTTATTGTTGTTTTTATAATTATCTGCAATAAAAGTTATAAATTTTATATTAGGTAGTTATAATTGAGAGTTAATGTGTTAATATATGAAGTTGGTGATAATGCCGTTTTTTAGTTCTAAGAACCAGTATAGTTTGCACCCTTTGGGGATATGTAGAAATATGTTTCCAGTTATGAAGAATCAAATTATTATAAAATATAATTATTATAGATATATTATATTTTTATTCTGTAGTTATTTTTAAAAATTGGATATAGTTTATGTGAACTGAGTACTTTTTTATTGGTATATATGTAATTGTACGTTATAGGACTTTAATTAATGAGTGTTAATAGTTATTGTAATTTGAAGGTGTTTGAATAATTGTATTATTTTAAAAATAGTTATGTTCCTATTTGACTTATTTATTATAGAATTAGAATATTGTAAAATATTAGTTGTAGACCATAGGTTATCCTGTAGCTGTTGTAGTCTAATATGAGTGTTAGATTCCATTAAACTATTGTCATTAATTTGTAATAAAAAGTTTGATATGTGCTGTTGTACATAATTGTATGTTCCATATGTTTTTAATATCATAAATATTGTGATTTAATCAAATGCTATTAGGTGTAAATATAATTAGTTTGACTTTCTGTTTTACAGTAATAATGTATTGTGACAAGATAAAGTTGCATATAATACATTGTTATATATTTGATATTCTTTTATTTATTTTAATAATAAATATAAATATATACCAAAATATATTAAAAGTTTAATAAGAAACAAAAATTTACTAGAATGATTATAAATTTTTTTTGCTTATCTTAAGATTAACTATTTAAAAATAATTAATTATTAAATAATAAAAATCTAATTATTCAGTGTGAGTATAAATTTTTATAATAATTTAGCTTATAAAGATCATTGTAAAATGTATAAAGAAGTGAAAATATTGAATACTATATTTAGTATAATCATTTTATTATTGCCTAGCTTCAAATTCAGAGTACATTATATAAGTAATACATTATATTATTTGATTTTTTTTTGATATATATATAATTTTGCACCTATTTTAACTTTTCTAGACTGTTTTTATCTTGAAGTTATATTAGATGAATTAATTGTTTAGTTCTATATATGATATTCAATATCTTTGCTTGTTCGCATATTTTACAATAATCTTCATAAACTCAATCATTGTAAAAAATGCATTTTATTTATTCTAATATAGAATGTTATGTGTATTCTGTAGAATATTTTCAGTATTTTTAGTATGCAAGTTTGCTTGTTTAATAATTTTTGCTAATATTCGATTTATTTTTACGCGTGGAATTATCTTCCTTTTTTGAGTTTATATTACTCGCACAAAATTCCCTATTTATAAGCATTGTTACTATTACATAGCGTTAACATTAACTCAAAATCAATTCATGGTATCAAAAATATTCTTAAAATCTAGAAAATAAAATGATTATTCTTTATACTCATTCCCACTTGTGAGCCGATATTGGTGCAAAGTATCAATTCTTATTCTTTGGCAAGATCCATTTTCATTTGATTCAATTCCTCATAAACTGTCATCTATTTAAAAATAATTTTCATCTTTTAATGAAGATGTGGAATCTATCCTGAATTTTCAGAAACACTATTTAATTATACAAGATTTCTTAGGGTAATCGATTTATTTTGTCTAGAATAGATCGAATTCCAGCTTATTGATTCGTTATCACTTAGTGACTTATTGATATATCACAATATCTAATTTATAATTTAAATTATTTATTGTCAATAGTGCCTCTTTACATAAATTACATATAAATATATTTATTAGGACAAAATGTTCAATTTTTCTCTCGACTTCAAGAAATATCTTTTTTCACAATATCTGACTTCTGCAGTTTCAGCTATCATATTATTAAGAAACTTAAAAAAAAGATCTACTAAACTTAATGCTTTGAAATTTGATGAGTATTGTACTTATTAATATATTATGCAATTTTATGCATCATTGACTCACAAGAGCAATTTATGCAATTCCACTTTGTTTGCAGTGATAATATTTGTAAAGATTTTAAAGGTATTATTTTCAGCTTAGAAAGTCAAAACAATTATTACAGGAACTTTTAATATACAGTTGTATTTGTAATGAAGAGTCCAAAGTGTTAAAAACATGTGAAAATTTAGAAATCCTTCGTATCAAGCGTTGCGAATATGCGAGACTATCAAAATTATCATATTATAAAATCAGTACTTTAGGGGTAGGCTTTATGCTTCGAAAGTAGAATTAATTTTAGAAAATTCTGCAAACTACTGCAACGATTAAAACTTTATCAGGAAAGAAATTAATTTTAAAACAATCATTATTGCTGGAAACATTTAATTCCATCTGTCCAAACATTACATATCTCGAAATTTCAAAGATCGAATTTTTCTTACAGCTCATAGATCTTATTGGTAATTACAAAAAATATCTTATTTCATTTTGTGAGTGGTATCACACCGAAAGGTGACCAAATTTTACATTTTGCTGAAATATTGCCGTTAACATTGCAATATCTCGATCTAAGGGGTCATTTTTAGAATTTTTATTAATATTTTGCTTACTAATTACTATGCACTTTTTTAAAAAAGTTGATAATTTATAGAATTGATAACTAGATATGCAGTTAAGTTGTAGGGAGTAAGTAATTATACTCAAGTGTGTTTTAAAGATATTAGTAATAGAATGATTAGTTTGTAATTTGTATTTTTGGTATTAGATATTAAAGTATATATTGTTAAAGCTGTACATATACATGTTTTATATATGTATAGTTTTAATAGTTGTGCTTTATATGTAGTTTTAGGTAATACTAATATATATAAATTACTTTTTATAAGTGTACACCTTTCATAAGTGTATAATTATGGTTGGTCTAAGAAGGAAGTATGTGTTGTAGGTTGGTTCAAAATTTGTAAATTTGGAATTGTTTTAGGTAAATTGAGTTTAGAAATAGTTTAAGCCAATTTCGGATTTTAAAAATATTTATTGTAAGTTATAGGTATTTAAAGAACTGTATTGTATTTTAAAAGTTCTAAAGTTAATATGTTGTTTATGAATATTTTTTTAAGATGAGGTTTTAACAATTAGTATTAATTTTGAGAAAAACACAGTAGCATAAAATAGTAATTTATATATAATTACGCATTTATTATTTTAGTTTAGTATTTGCATATCAATGTAAATATAAATTTTAAAAGGTTGAGATTAGATTAAAATTTTTTTAGTTATGGGAGTTGGGAATTGTTATTTAATAATTATGAAGGTGTTGAAATCTTGACAGTAGATTAGAATGACATTGATTAGACTTTTATTTGTAAATAATTAAGAAATTGTGGAATAAAATGTGTTATTATAATAAGTAAAATTATATTACTAGGATTAGCACGATATAAAATAGTTAAGTTTGATTATGATAAATCGTTAGTGTACAATAATTGGTATAAATTTGATTGTAAGATGAATAAAAATAATTATAGTAGTTGTATATATTTTAATTTAGTAGTTATTATTGACAATAAAATAATACTAAGTGTATAAAGTAAATATTTTTGGCATTGCAATAATTATAAAATGTATTAAGTATAGATTATATTGTAAAAATTTATATTGCTTGCAATTTTTAAAATTCTGTTTTTATTTAAGTTATTTTGAGATTTAAAATTTAGTTAAGCTGGTTTAGAAGTTACTTAAGCAGGTATTATAATGTGTTGTATTATTGATATATTATTATAAAGGTTTTAGGATTTTAGTTTTTATACTTTCATAGTTGATGTTTAGTAAGTGATTTTTTATTGTTTTTTTTTATAAGTAGTATTAATTTGTAATAATATTACTTTTAAGTATTGTTATGGGTTGTGGTTATGTTTTTTAGTTTGTTTATATTTAGCAAGAGTAGATTTCTTAGTGGGTTAATTATAACTTTGGTTTTATAAATTGGTTGATTACAGAATTGAATTCAGAAGCCTAGTTATGATTTTTTTCATAATCAGTCATATTCTTATAATACTAAGGGATCAACACGTATTGCAGATTTTTCTAGTGCACAGATATTTAATGTTGATAAGAACTTTGTACAGCTTATTGCTACATAAGCTTGGCCATAAGCAAAAATTTGTTCATCTAACCATATTGTTGCATGTGCTAGTGTTAAGCCTTGTGATTTATGGATCATAAGGGCAAATGCATTTTGAAGTGGATATTGTGTTCTAGATACATGCGTGCTATTTAAATTAAAGTAAGATATAGTTTCTTTAATTGTTGTATCGACTATACCATTTGACACTAGAAATACAATGATAATATCATTATTTTGAATTTTTCATACTATGCTGATTGTTTCATTACAAATTCCAGTTAAGAAGATAGTATTATTTAAGAACATTACCCTTGAGCCAGTTTTAATATGAAGGTGTGCTGATAAGTTTGTTTTGTGTTTAAATATGTCTTCTGTTTGTTCAATTGGTAACTGGGTTCTATTTATTATATCAATTGCTAGTGAATCTTTTTTATTATCTGTAGATAGAAGAATATTGTAAATAATTTTATTAATATTGTTAGCGAGTTGATGATGTCCAACTATATTCATTATGCAGATATTATATTTATTATAAGTAATTGAGAGCTTTTGTTGTAAAATATTCCATGATAGGTTTGTGATTTTTTCAATATGAATTTCTTGGAGAATATTAAAGAATTAAGGATCTTGATGTTGTTGATAAGGTGTGTTTAAAAATAAAGAATAGAAAAGTTTTCATATGGGTAATTAGAATAGCTGCATTCTATGAATTGGTGGTAGTTGTGCCAAGTCACCTGAAACTATAACATTAACGGCATCAAATGTTAAAGTATTTTTATGTATATGGATGAAGATATCAGATATAAAAGTAAATAGTAAAACAGAAACAATTGATGTTTTGTCTATTATTATTGTTTGGATTTGCTGTAATTCTTTTAGTTTTTCATTGAATTGAAAAATTGATGTTTGTAGTATATTAGAATTCATAATATTGAGTTCAGAATAGATTGTTTTATTGTTAATATTATTGGCAGCTACTCCTATTGGGGCAAGTAATAGATATTTAATATTTTTAATACGAAGTTTATTAACAAATAGATTTATAATATAGGATTTTCCTATTCTTACCAGACCAGTAATAAAGAAGTAAGGCCATTTATGTGCAATTTGTAGACCTAATATCAAAGCTAATTTGTTCAGAACCATGTATTGATCATGAGATAATGTATAGAAGGCAATTGTAAGGATGTTGATAGGAAATATTTGTAAATTTAAAAGTTGAATATTGCACAAATTTGCAATTTTATTTTGGAGAATTGAGTGGATTAGACTTGTAATCATTTCTTCATATGCATTTATTATTTGTAGTAAATAGATTAAATGTTTTTTGTTCTTAATTTGTTGAATTAGTCAATATTTATCAGCAAAGTGGGTCATAAAATGTTTACGATAAGTGGAATAGTTTCTTTTTATTTCATTTTCTGAATAGAATAGATAGTTTAAGAGTAGTTGTTAATAAAAGAATTCTTTACTATATTCTATCATTAGGTAAGTAGTTCGAATTATAATTAAATGTTTACATTTTGTAACTGCATGATAATTTTGATCTATAAATATATTAAATTTGTTTGGTAAAATACTTTCTTTTGTTTATATGACTTTATAGTATTTCTAGTAATCTGGGTAACTTAATTGATTAAATTCTGAAGTAATTGGTCGAGTAAAGTATTTTTCAATCATGTTAGTCCAATATGGACTATTTTTATATCTTTGATCATAGAAATAGGTAAAACTGCATAAGATCTGGCATTAGGTAGATTTGTAAGTAAATACAAGACATTAATATTACTGCGACATATATGTTTTCCTAGGAGAAGTATCATTTGCTCCATGGAGCCAAGGTGTCTCACAATAACATGCTTTTGGTAGGAATCTTGTTCAGTAATTTGAAAGATATCAGGTGATTCACTTTTAGTAATATATTTTGTTATATATTTGGCATAGTATTATGATATAACATATTTAAATTTATATGAGCTTGCCAAATTAGTAATGTTTCTGAATGGTAAGAGACAATCCATCTGTCCTCTTCTTTAATACAACAGTATATGTAGCAAAAAGAGTTTTAGTCTTTATAAGTAATTTCAAAAAGTGGGGTCAGAAATCCTTTGTAACAACATTCACCAACTAATGTGGATCCTCTACATAAATTTATAAAACAAGAATGTACTTGGTATTTAAGTACTAAATTGTATAACTCAAGTTCATATACTGGATCAGGCATATCAGCATGAATTAAATTATTTATTATTTCAGTAATTTCTGTTTTAACCCATGCAATTCTATGAGTATGATTTGTACCATAGTTTTGAAACTCATCATGTTCAAAATGGTGTATTCATTTTGACTATTTACATAATTTTGCATTTTTTTTTAAAGGTTATTTCATATCGAATTTAGATGATGTTTATAGTATAGTACAGTATGTAAAGGGCAATTTGAAGATATTGTATTACTATTGTCAGTTTTTAATAATATTATATGTAAATGATGCCAATTACTTCCTATTATTGTTATTGTATAGAACAGTTGAGAAAGATCTAGACTACTTGCAATAGAATTTAGATCTAGTCTTTTTCAATAAAAATATGTGTCTCCAGTGCATAAGAAGCTTAGTAAGGCTGTTGTTAGTGATTCATTTATTATATGTTGTGAATTGTATGTACTATTGTTTATTATTTCTCCCACCATTGGTAATCTGAATATATGATCAAATTTTTGCTTACAGGCAAGCCTTTGTATATTTTGATGGATGTATAATTTTTCTAATCACATATATGACCAACCTGGCCAGAACTAGTGTAAACAAAATCTTAGATCTGAATATAGTAGATTGTATTTGATGTATTTTCCATAGGTTATTTTTTTATTTTTTTTGTTAAAAGAGCTGGTTCTATAAAGAAATAGGTCTAAAAATAATAGTGGTTCAAGATGGTTACTTTCAACTAATATAGAAATACACATATCTGAATTTTGTAATAATATAAAGTCTGCCATCAATCGCTGATAATTAAAGTCTTCATTGTGTGTTTCAGCATCAAAATCATAGTTTGGAACTATAATGTTTCATATATTTTGTGTTCTTTGAGAGTTTCTATAAAATTAGGATTGGTATATTGTTGTCATGCTGTTGGGAAAGTAGTATTTTTGGTTTTACTTATAATCGACCAACTTGGTTTAAAATGTTGTAAATATAAGTTGTTTCTTTTTAACCAATTTACTGTGTTATATAATGTTGGATGATACCAGTTTTGCATAGAATTTATATTGTTAAAAAATGCACTGAGCTCTTCAGAATATATTGCTAATGCATGAATATTGTGTGAATAACCAAAGGAACCTTTGAGGTGCCTATAATTTGTATATGAGTTGCTCTTGGCATGTCTTTTTAGAGAGCAATATAGATGCACTAGTAATAAAAATTGTCAGTTATATATTGGAATTGCAGCAATTTGATTGGAAATCAGTAATAAATCTAGAGGTGAAGGTTTGTTTTGTTTGTATTTGCATGAATTGCATATAGCTACTTTTTGTGTGTTTGAATTTGGTGAAAATATAACTTTTGATTTAGAAACTTTTGAATTAGTAGATATTAAAAGTTTTCATTATAAGGTTCCTATAATATTTCCAAAGTGAACATTAAAATAGAACAATGGGCACATGCAATACCTGGAAAGTCATAAAAAACTACATTGTGTAGATGATTTTTAAGTGTTATTAAATCAAGACTTGGTCTCCAAAATGATATGTTCAAGGAAGTATTTCAGATTCTAAAAGTTAGTCATGATGATCATTAATTAGATCATTGTATTTAATATTGATGAAGCTATTTATATCATAATTGTAAATTGCATAAGTTGACATTGTAATGAATAAGAGATTTTTTGCATTTTGTTGAAAAAAACGAAAGTATTTAAGTAAATAATAATAATTTATTGATTATGTTTTATATATATGTGTATATATGTTATATATGTTTATAAGAAATATAGTATATATGATCATATTTTTTCATAAGGATTTATAGGATGGTGTTTGCAGAATCAAATATAGTATTCATATATCAGTATTAGTATATTATTGAAGTTGGAAATGTCCAGTTTTGTTGAATTTATTTAAGACTGTAAAATAGGTAATTTATGTGAAATTGTGATGGTGCAAAAACTTGGTGATCCCATCATTTTATTTTTTGTCTAAAAATTAGAAAGAATATATCTAAATTTTTGAGCAAAAATTTTTTTATAATAACAAAGCTAATTTTTTTTGTAAATTTAATGTTTTTCTTTTTGCTTTTTTTTCACCTTTAATTTTTTATTTCACATTGGCATGTTACATACTGATTTTACAATAATATTAAATAAAGATTATATAATCATCAAATTTTTGCACCATCATTATATTTCTTTCTGATGAGCTTGTAAACAAAGTATTATTATTGTAAGATCAGGATAGGATGCTTTATATGTTAATTGTTTTGCTATAACCTTTTATGGTCATGTTTATTATAGTATTTGTTTTCTTGTTGAATATAGGTTTTGTGAAGTAATCTATAATTGCATATGATTGTCTCTATTAATTGTCGAATAACTGGTATATGGTAGTATTAGTTAAAGGATATGATTATATATGTGAACAGTAAGTTTAGTATTTTAATAATGCATGTAAATAGTAAGTTTAGCATTATGATTGCGCATATGAATAAGTAAGTAAAAGGAGTAGGGGGGCTTAGCTAGGTTGAGAGTTTTAATTATCCTAGTTCATGCAAAAGTCAGTTATTCTTCTGTTCACTATTGCTTGCTTTAGTGAAGGCTGATTCTATTAACCCTTCTTACTCACTCTTTGTTAAATAGCTCAATGGCTTGAAAAAGTACAATGATCATTGTAAGCTTATTTAGTTCCAAGACTGGATTGGCAGTACAAGAATTAGGTTTAACTAAATGTACTTTATTGTTACACAATTTCGATATTCTGTTTATTGCTATTCGATCATTAAATTTTTCCAAAGGTAATGTTTGAATAATTTTTTGATGTTATACTAAATGGCATCTAAATTATTGTTTCATTTAAATATTAGATCTGAACTGTTTAAAGTAGGGGTTTGATGTTCAGGCTTTATATTCAAGACAAAAACTTGAGCATGATTGAAGCCTTAGGATAGTGGATCTATTCCCATATGTTTTTTCTTCATATTAATAATAAAGTCTCTGATCGAGCAATAATAATTGTACAGTGTGTAGTAGGAATCATGCTAGCAAGCTAGAGACTAGTTATGAATGTGAATTGTAAGTTGATAATGTAATACTATACCTGGTTAAGATTCAGATGATCAACCCTATATATAATATTATTAATTATCAAGAATTCGAATAAATGATTCTTGTTTAAAATAGCAATCATCTGGGTTGTATTTTAAAAGAAATGATAGTTATTATTTTAATATATGTTGAAAAAAAAAATAAATAGTTCTTTTTTTGTTGAAACTTCATATCAAACATTAACTGTCTCTTGTTATAAAATTATTGTTGTGAATATGCTATGCTATGGAAATACTATTGTAAAGATTAACCAAGTTCAACAATCTATAAGAGAGAACATCAATTCTATCATTGTATGAGCTATTAATACTATTCTATTAAACAGGAAGATAATGATATAGAATTAGTTATGTTTGTACCTATTAATGTGGATGAAAGAGATCCTAATAGTTAGGCAATATTTAAAAAAAATAAATATTATATCATTAGTAAAAAAGTTGTGCCTGAATATTATTATGATGTTAAAAGATTAAAGATATAATTTATGAATATATCATTGAATTATACAACTTTTACTTATATATAGGATCTTTGCTAGCAAAATGACCCTATGAGCTATTGTTACACAGGATTTTTATTAAGAAAATCATAGTAAATCTATTTTTAGAAAAAAATTTTGCTAGCAAAGATCCTATATGTTCTTTATATTTGTTTAGATAATAGTTGCAACTTTAACACATCACAATATAAATAAAGAACCTAATTCTAATAACTGTCCATTAAAGATATCTTTAGTTAGTGTTTCTCAAAATGAACCTCAGGAAGCCAAAAATGATGAAAATGCTATTATCAAAACTTTAGTTAAAGATTATGTAACCCAAGAGTATAATTTTATAGTAAACATTACTTATTCATATTTCAGTTCACGATTTAAATACTTTAAGAATTCTATCTAGTCAAAAGAATCTATGTTATTTATTATTGATGAAATGAAAATAATTCAAAGTGAATTATACATTTACATAAGAGATATTAATTATGTTAATACATATTTAACAACTAAAAAACAGGTAGCCGAGTCTGGTAATTCACAGTTATCAGTTGAATTGTCTAAATTAATTCACTCTAAGCTTTTGACTACTTATTGAAATATTACTAAAGAATATAAAAAAATTTCTGAAGGTACAAGTTTATTGAAACTAGTTGATTCAGATAAAGTTGAATTGAATCAATCAGACACATTGGCATCCAGTTTATCAAAACATATTAAGATAAGTAAGATAAGTGAAATTGCAAGAATCTATTAGGAATTGAAGATTTGGATCTTGCAAATATTAGTCATAAGAATGGATCACAAGAAGGTCAGAATGTATCTGAAGATTATGAAGAATTAGATAAATCTGATGATGAGGAAAAAACTGAAGAGTCAATGCCAAAGAATAAATATAAAAAAGCTAGTAGTTGTAGTTCTACGAAGAGAGTTTGCAGTTGTAAAAGGTGAAATAAAAATAAGAGACAAAGTAGACATAATACAAAAAAAATGTGTAGTAGTGAACTTGATATACATATCATAAATGAGAATGATTATAGTAAAGAATAATTGCATTTAGTTATCTAACTATTTAATTAATTAAATAATCAGATTAAACTGTGCATATTTAAAATGTAAATAGGTTTTTTTTTCTATTTTATTATTATGAAATTGTCAGTTATATTTTATTTTTTTATTTTACTTTTTCTACAATAAAGTTTTTTATGATTTGATTTAGCAAGTTAGTTGTAACAATTGACTTTTTAGACTTATTTTCATTCATGATATAGTTCATTGAGAATTCTTATTTGAATCTTGACTTAAGTTTTAATATAGCACATTAATATGACATATAACATTGTTAATAAGGTCTATAATTTGTAACTAGTATAGTGATATGTGATAACAGTGAATTGGATCTACAGTTAGATTAGAACATTGGATCAGCTACAGAATTCTATAAAAAGTAAAAGATAATATTTCAGTAAGTAGGTATAAATTAAAATGATAAAAATAAGACTACACAAAATTCAGGAAGAAAATACCTGTCTGAATTTCAGGAATTGTCATGATAAATCAAAATATTTTAATTCTTAAGACAATTAATTGTCAGTATAAAATTATGACTAGTCATATGATTTTAAGCTGCATTAACTAAAGATATCAATTCATTCATGCACAATCATACTGTATGTACTTATATGCACATGCATTAAATTTTAACTTACCCATATATATCTAAGCATCATGTACAGACATTATGGGCATCATACGTGTAATTGATTAGTTATTTTCTTTACATTAGCAAATTCTTTCATTGCAACCTTTCATTACAGTCTTTGATGATCAGTGATTATCAGTACATCTTCCCATTAAAATATCCGAATCAAAAAGAATCAAAAAGAATAAAAAATGTTTATATTTAAGAACAAGCATATGTAAATCTGCATTAAATTGCTCAAAAATACTAGAATCTTAAACAAATGCAATGTTAAGTTTTAGTCTGTCATAAACCCAAATTTTGCTGAAATTTGCAAGTATGCATGCTTTAAATACACATATTTGCAAATTACAAATATTTGAGTACAGTATATGCTATATTTGATATATATATATTGTTGGGTTCAGAAGTTTGCGACTCTGTCGCTCCACAATTCAAAACCTTGCGTAATGTATGATAAGTAACCTTTTCGAAAGAGGGTGTTAGATTTGGCTTGTGGGTGGTTAAGGCTTTCGGTTATTTTGGGTCAATGAATGCAAATGGGTAAGTCATGTGGTCAAGGGTTGAACAGCGACGTTTACAGGAGTTTACAAGGTTGGTAACGGTATTAGTGTTAGTGTTTATTATGT
>CAJVQA010003944.1:0-18437 GCA_910591915.1 Cetraspora pellucida | reverse complement strand
TTTGTACATAGCAGCTCCACGTAGCTACTAATTTTTAAACTACCAATAAAGATACGAGCAAGGCCTCACCTTAATACCAAAAAAAAAAAGTAATATTAATATTAATTCTGTTATAATTAGTAAAAATCTTACTTTTTGCATTCTTATTAATTTGTAAATAAAAAGATGAACAATTAGAATTTGTTGGTCTTTTAGCAAAATAATACTTAAAATTATAAACAAGACCATAATAGTTTTAGGATTAGATGAAATAGAAATTACAAGAGTATCAAAGTAACCATCTATACCTTCTTGATCATTTTTTTAATAATTTTTAATAAATTGCATTTTCCTATTAAATGTAAATGTAATTTGAGTTATGATTATTTTATAATGCTCTTCACCTCATGGTTAAAAAAGAAAACAGCTTCATATAAAGATTTGATAAAGTAATCTTTTAAAATTATTAATAGAAAGCACAGAATGTTGAAATATTTGTTTCAATTCATTATCAATTAAATGATCATAATGTTTTAATACAATTTTATCTTTTTTTAATTGCTTCATCTTGCCATTTAATGCTTTTTATAATTATGAAAATTTTTTTTAATTATTAATATTAAATTTATTAACTGTTTCAGGATGCTTAAATATATAAACACTTAGCAACTATATACAATTTATAAGGAAAAATAGTGAATATTCTGATTAATTAAGAATTTGTTTGATTCTCAGAATAAATTTAGTTATTTTATGTTCTAATTACTGCTGATTATTAATTGTTTTAATTCTATATTCATATCCTATTTCTGACTTCCAATTTTCAAGAATTTTGATTTACTTGGTTGTAACCTTGTAAGTATTTTTAGATATCATGTCTTTAATAATTTTATTAATTTCTTTATCTGTAGATTTATGATATTTAACTTTTTTATTTAATATTTTTTTTAGTATTGAATAAGTAAAATAAAGATGGAAGTAAAATAAATATAAAAGTGAAATGAAAGTAAAAGTAAAAAGAGCAAAATAATCTAATTTATTCAAAATTACAATAGATATTTATATAAAAATTTAGACTTTGCAAATTAACTATATTTATTTACTTACTTTTACATATTTATTATTTAAATTTAATATTTTTTGACTTATTTTAATTAGAGCTTATTATGAAGTCTTAAGTTATTCAATTATTGTCAGATGCTGATAACATTATTATTGGATGCTACACACCAATAATTATCATATTTGAACCAGAATTTGATCAGTTGATGTCTGGGTTTCTGCAGGGCCCAACCATCAACCAATCAAATTCTGACTCAGATACTTTTTGTTATTTGTCAGTATGACAATAATATTATGATTATACAGATTATTATATAATTATACCATCTTCCAAATAACTATATATTATTTATTATAGTAAAAATTTTGAAATATTGTATTATTTTAAAAAAATATATTTGTATATATAATAAAATTTACTTAGGTGAGTTAAAATTTATTTAAGTAGTACAAAAACACAGAATTTGATTAATTAATTTATATAAACCTATAAGTTAATTTTATTATATAATTTTATAACCTAGACTTTAAAATTTCATATCTCAATGAGTTTTTAACCAATTTTAATAATGTTACTATCATTAGAATTAGAAAAACATACTCTACAACTTTTACTTAATTATTAAAATTAGTTTACTTAATATAATTTTTTATAAAATTAAATATAAAAAAAATTTACCATTAGGTTTATATATAATTTTAAAGTACTGCCTCCTACTTTTAAATAATCATTAAGAAAAGTTACTTGTTTATAAAATTGATTGTTCAAAGATTATTTTAATTATATAATTGTTTTAATTAAGTTAAATTTTTGACAAAAAACAATAAAAAATTTTCAACTTTAGTAAAAAATTTTTTTTAAACTTCTAGCAAAAAATTATAAAATAATAAAAAATATATAATTAAAATTTCAAAAAAAAATTACATATATATATATTTTTTTTTAAATAATTTTTTGATAAAAAATTACATTTAAAATTTAGTATGTATATTCACTTATTTGACTTATAAGTAACAGCAACCATTAGAAACATGTTCTATAACTGTTATAGTTTAATCAAATAATTATTAAATTATATCCGTTTTGAATATCCTTGTGTAAAAAGTGAAATCATTTACCCATTAAAAATTATTTCATAATTCCGGGCCAAATTGTTGCCAACGTTATTTTAATGCTAGCCGAATCAAACGGCTGTATAATACACTTTTATACTAATTTGTGTATTAAAAAGATATTATCTATTGTGAAAAACTTTTATAATAGTTTTTTTTTCACTTATTGTATACATTCCGATATAACTATTAGACCTTACATAATTTCTTTGAATCCTGCTTTGTCGCTAAATCGCACGAGTTCTTAATTTGAATTTTCAATAAATTACAACATATAGTAATTTGACCAGTTTTTGAGTTTGATAATATTGATTAAAGTGAGACATGCATTTGAGGTTTGATTATTATCCCCAACGAAGTAGAAAATCCAATTCCTCAACTCAAACAACGTAATTAATGTCATCATTAAAAAAAAAAAGGTTGGGGCGTAACCCTATTTGTTAGGTTCTTGTCTATTAACATCTTCGACAGACCATACACCCAATTGATCACGTTCAAACGGCTGAGCCATCGTTCTCAAGAATTTTTTTGCTGTTACTAATGCCATATCCGTTGATAAGTTTGTACAGTTATCTGTGATAAATTGGTTTAACCACCTAGGTAATTTATTACGTTTGTCTGCCCTTGCGAATCTCTTATTAAAAAAATTATTGTTATAGTTTGCTCTAGTTAAATCATGATAATAAAGTTTGTAAAATCACCTTATCGGCAAATATCATTAGCCCATAATCAGTTTTTCCTCTTAAAACTCTCCCAACGCATTGAGCTGCATGACGCATTGCGTCAAATGTTAAAAAATCACTTTCCCGTATTCTGTAATTTTCCCTCAAAAACTCAAGGCGTGCCTAATTTGTGATTATTAATTAAAATGATAGTGCCTAAACTAACGAAAGCTTATCACTTACTTTCAGAATTCGACTCTCTGTATATTGATATGGTACACCAAACATAATTACAGCACGTCCATAATTATGATCAAAATCAATACCTTCCGAAACCTTTCCGCGAGCAACTGATAGTAAGATGGCACCGCGTCCATTGTCGCATGCCTAATAATGAAAAAAGAATAATTATGAAACTATAGGTAAATATTTTATTACTAATAATAATGAATATTATCTAAATTCTTTTTGTAAACCTTTCTATAATTCTCTAAAGCCAAACTCGTTTCTGCAGCATCTGGTGTTTCAACAAATATTAACTTATGTTTCCATGCTTGATTTAATATGCCCTGAATAACAAAACGATATTACTCATATGAATAAAAACTTTCAATTATATTATAAGAAAAATTACCATATCGTTCCACATAGCTACTATTGATTCCATATATAAATAGCTCGGGAAGAATGCAACAATTCCGTCAGGAACTATTTTGGAAAATTCAACGAGAATTTGCCCGAAATTTCGTACTACGGCTGGATCATTACGAACTTCAAATTTAGAACTAATAGCGACTTGATCGCTACCTCTAGTTATTGCCTATAGTAATCAAAAATAGCAAAGAAAGAATTCAATAAGCATTTTAATTGCAACACATATATATCACATACATGTCACAAACCAATGGCAGGAAACAATTTCTTGTTAAAGTCATTGAATAACTTTCTTGCACAGCTGCCTGAAAATTTAATATCTTTGGATACATGTCAAGTGGCGATAATGTTCCAGACGTTATAACGACGGTTTTGAATCTCTTGAATATAGGCTTAATAGCTATTGATGCATCGAGGCACCTATTTATAATTCAATGATAGTGATAATAATATTATTAAACTGTTAATAAAAGACACATGTAATTCAAAAAAGGTTAAAAAGGAAACTAACGCATGATGAAAAATTGGATTTGGAATGGTATCATTTTCAAAAGGTTCTAAAATTAACATGAAGCCTACGGAACGTAAATTAACGTAAATGAAAAGTTCAATTCGAATAGTTAATTACCAAATAACTAATCTAAATTTATACCTGTCTCGTAAGTTGCCACGAGGGTTGCAAAAGCTGCTACTTTATGTAGCGCATAATAATCATTAAGATCTGATAACTCTAATGTTCGAACTAATGAAGTTAGCCTTTGACTACAAAACCTGTAAAATTTAATTAATAAACTAAATAACGGAACATTTAACTGATATACTCTCTTAATACCATAATTATCAAACCTTAAAGGCTGACGTTCAATCAAGGTTACTTCTCTGCAATTTTGGAGGAATGAAATTGGCGTCTCAGCAACCACCTGTTGAGCTCGCATTCTAGTCTTCGTAACGCATAAAAAATACATGTAAATAAAATGCAATTTTAATAGTCAATCTGTTAATTGAAAAGAGAAATTGCTCACTTTAAGATATTCAATAAAACGACGCAAGAAAGCTACGAAATGTTCAGCTCGTCGAATATTGCCAGGGACAGCCTCGTGAGACAAATCTTCAGGTAAAACTGGTTCACAATTCAGATGTTAGCACTAACTTTAATACATCATCCACAATTATCATAATTCTCGACAAATAGTACTCGGAGCTTAAAAATTGATGGGTATCCTCTGGTTTTATTATTCATATTGACTCAAATTGACGGATTTGACGGTAGTGGATATTTTAAAAAGGAGTAATGTTTGTCAGAAATTACGGCACATGATTTATATAACTCACTAGGATTTGACAGGTACACATCTTCATCCTGTTCTTGACCAGCCATTATTAATCCTAAATCAGTTAGAGGAACTTAAGTGAACACAATCCAATCATTATGGCATCATTTAAATTTTAATATCAGACCTTCAACAAGTTTATTATATTCATCAAGTAATCTCTGACTATCTCTTTTTTTGATACTAAAACAAAATTGTATATTAAACGAAAGACAGATAGATATATGGATCAAACTATATGAGCTGGTCATTATCAAACAAATAAATGCATACTCTTCAATCGTGTCCCTAAGTTTTGCTATACTTTTCGCGCTTGCATCCAAATTTGACTTGGTAATATCAATACTAAGAGATTCAATACAAACATTATCTGGAAATAAATTCAGGGCTTGTAAATATTCAATGGGTAAAAATACATAGGATAAAATGAATATGTTAAATTAAATCTTGACCTATATTGTGCGCTTCATCAAATACAACAATACAATCCTTAGATAGCTCTTTAGAGACTAACTCGGCAACTTTCGGATCTAGTAGATAATGGTAACTATATATTACTGCATTTGCAAAAGGAATCTAAATTCAATTAAAAATAAATTTAAAACTCAATATAAAATCAATTGCTTAATAACATAAGAAATTTCGAAATACCGTTCTTCTTGCCAAATAATAAGGACAATATTCGTGTTCTTTGCCATATTCTCGTAGCTCCTCAAGTGTATACACACCATCTGGGATTAATAATTTATGTTTTTCATTATCATTTTCCATTTGCTATAAAAGAAAATGTTAATATCCATGAATAAATAAAATTAGATTAACAAATTGACTTACCTCGTAAAAATACAGATCGACTTACCTCGTAGAAATTACACAATGGCACTTCACCAGGTTGATAAAGTTTTGATTTTTCTCTCACCCATGACGCTGTAAGATTTCGACATCGAGCATCAACCACTTTACCCCATTTCTCCTGATTTACCTGTTTACAAAGAAAAGTCGACAAATGTTCATTCGAAAATAATGCGAAATATATAAGCACATGGTATTACCGAAGGATTTATACAAAGGTTTTTACGAGATGTTAGGCCAAGCCCTAAGTATTCGTCCTTTTCTCCACATCGTTTTCGATATTCAATAAGGTTACGAAGTTCTGCTAAGGCTTTCTCAATTTCCGGAACAGTTCGTGAACAATAAATTAACTTACGCTTTTCTTTATAAGTCTAATATTAAAAAGACACTAGGTTACTTGTTTTATCATTATATAAAACAAATAAATCGATATATTACCATTTGAATCGCCACGATCAAAGATAGTAATGATACAGTTTTCCCAGTTCCAGAGGGCATTTCAAGTAAACAGTGACCCTATTATCCAAGGAACCAAAAAAAAAAAAAAGGTAACCGAACGTACTACACTGCACGGGTTAACTCGTTAACTCAGGAATAAATACGTACTCCAGCATCAATTGCTTTCTTCAAATCTACCATATAAGAGTATTGTTCTGGGTATATTTTGTCATAAGGAAAGTAAATCGGCAAGTCGTTTATCTTAAACCTAAATCATATAAACATCAATATGATTCGTGTAGGCTGTAATAATAGAAACTTTAAAAATGACACTCACTTCATTTTAGAATTTTTAGAATTCTGTAGTCAAAAGTATTTATTATTCAAACGCGAACAAATTAAATATCAAGATCAAAAGGACATCCTATACTGATACGCGAAAAAATTTTAGTGGAACGGGGTGAGGGCACAGAATTCTTGGACATACCCCCGAAAAAGTGACTGGTTATGGGGGTTAAATTACTACATATACTATGGTAAGTCACAATAAAATTTAATTAATTTCTGCTAGCATTAAAGCAACAAACTTGGTGGTAATTTGCTATTTTTAACTTGCAGTAACTTACGAACAAAATTATCATCAAGGCAACTTGTCGTTAAAATGAGATTCTACTCGAACTATCACATTCTGATTGGACGTAATTGACGATCCTCAGTAATGAACTTTAAACGAAAAATTATTTAAATATCTAAAGTTGATTGATTGACAATTTTAATTTTAATTCTAAGAATCCTTATAATTGAAATGAAAAAAAACTCTTTCATCGACTTTTAGATATGTAGTTATCGAGATATCATTACTCAAAATTTAAAGACAACTGCTATTTTGATAATTGCCTAAAATTTTACTTATGAATCATAGAAATGAAATAAAAAAATTTCATTGATTTTAGGTAGATATTATCAAGATATCCTCGTTCAACGAAGACTGCAGTTAAGTTCTTTCCAAACTTTAAATGATCATGATAACTTCCTATTTAAAGTTAACAGAAATTTTTTATTTTAACTGGATTATATAGATTAATAGAAATAAAATAAAAATTTCATCGTTTTGAGAGTAAATAGTTTTTGAGATATCCTTGTTCAAAGTTCAAAAAAAGAAAAAAAAAAGATGAATCTAATTATAACATGCTTTATTGGGGTGTTCTATATCGATATCAGTCTAATTACAAACATAGCGATAGTGCAGATGATCCCCAATTAAGATTTTTTGTAAGTGTAATAGTGAAAACAAAATTCAAATTGCAATAACTCTTAAACCAGCAAACTTACACAAATAAAATTATAGTTTTCAGTAGTACTCCACAAAATCAATTTAAAAATTTGAATTTGAACTAAATATTTTCAAATATTTGATTCAAATTCAAACCTTGAATTGATTTTGCGGAGTACTAGTTTTCATGTTTATTTTTTATTGTTCGTAGTGGAGGACTCAATTTCTGTGCAAAATGATCGTTTTTGATATATTTTTAATAAAAATATTAAAGACATAACTTTGAATTTTTGACGGTTTTGATATTTTTATTAAAAATGCATCAAAATCGATTATTTTGCTCTAAAATTGAGTCATCCACCCCAAACAATAAAACTAAATAAAAAAAATGGCATTGTTACTTTAAAGAACATGCTAAAATGAACCTGACAAATAAATTTTATTTATGTAGGTTTGCTGGTTCAAAACTTATTGCAGTTTGAATTTTACATGTTTTCTACCACGTATTATATTATCGTTGATCTATAAAATCTTATAACTTACTTAGTATAACCAATAAAAATATACTAAGAATTTATATGTACATATAACCCCTAACTATTATTAACTAATATTATGTTATATGTAATAGGTTGTTAAAATATATTTATTCAAAAAACATTATTCGATCAAATAAAGACCGCGGAAGGGTTTAAACTTTAGGCGATAATATCTAAAATCGATCTTTAATGACAAAAATATTTTTTTTCAAACTTTAAGTGAAAATATCCAGTAACTCACTAATAATAGGTGCAAAAGCTTCATATAATGCTTTTAAATTTAACTATTGAATAAAACTATTGAATTAACTTATTTACTTATTTTAAAGCGATTTAAATTCCAAAGCAAAGTGCTTGATTAATTTGAAATACACTTAATTTTAGTATAAGTTAAATTGGAATTTTTTAACGACTCGAACACGTTTTAGAATTCTATGTTTACTTGGAAATCAACTTAGATGCATTCCAAATCTACAATAATTCCATTCCGATGTCTTTTCATCGCGACTTCACAAAATTTTACTATTGATCATTTCTAAATAGATTTAAACAATGTTTGACGTTAGCGTTAAAATGTTAACAGTTAAGACATATTAATGGACGTCGAACCAGTAGATGAAAAATGCAATGAGGCAACCTCCACGAAAAAAAATGCGCCAATACTTACACCAGCACTGATCATGTGTGTACTTGCTCTGCGATTATCGTTGCTGGTACCTTATTTCCGGAGCAGAGCGGAGGAACTCAAGTCCAGACAATAGGTAGAGATATTGGGTTCCGTATGGGTTAAAATAAGATAAAAAGTTATTTGCTTTGAAAATTAAGAACTGATTACTTGATCTATTATGCGAGAGAACAATACTTTACGTTACTAATCACGATATAACTACATCATATTACTAATCATGATATAATTACATCGTATTAACCTAATTCATATTTCTAACTTGCCTTTAAATACTTATTTTACAGAAGTTATAGAGCATATAGATAAGTATATAATAGTTATACATTTACACTAAAAAATTTTCACTAACACTATAAATTAATAGATCTACTAAGCAACTTTGAAAGTTCGTTTACTAATATGAAGCGACCGTTTTCCTAGTGGTATTGATTGTTAGTCTTGATTTGTATTAATGCTGGATCATTTTACTCTTTCATAAAGTGCGTGTATACACTTATTTTACTGCATTTAATTAATCCTTTTGAGTTAAAAAAACATTTCAGAATTTAATTGAAAGAGATTTAATAACCGTTATATAAAAAGTTTGCGCTCATTACGAATTTGGTAACGTTCATCTTTATAAAAATTTATACTATCAATTACAATTAACTCAAAACAATTACAAAGAAAACTACATACTTTAATTAAAAATTATCGAACTTAAATAATTATTTTCATTTAATAAAAAACTTTTATATAGATTTTTTATTATAAAAAAAAACTTTTTATTACATAATATATTTATTATAAAAAAAACTTTTCTATTACATAATATATTTAATTTTTAAAAAAACTTTTTATTTCATAATATATTCTATTATAAAAACCATAAACTTTTAATTGTAAATAAAATTTTAAAAATAAATCTTGTTTTGTCCGATTTTTAATCGTAAATAAAATTTTGAAAATAATTTTGTTTCGTCCGATTTTCTTTAATCGACACCAAATAATCGACGAACGAATATAAATAATCTATCCAGTATGAAAGAAAGAAAGAGATAAGTACTTGAAGTGACCTAAATACCTCAGAATATAGCACGTCAACAACCACCAGTAGTAGTGTAACCTAGAAGCCTAGGAGCGATATCTGAGGGTTTTTTTGTATAAACGGGTTTCAATTGACTTAACGAGCTTAACATTAATACTCATCTGTTAACCGAGAATTAAAAGTAAAAACCGTTTAAAAGAAAAAGAAATATATATAAAAAGATATAAGTAGAAGATATAAAGAAAAAGCAAGAGAAAAGGCAGTTCTTATATATCTTTTTTTTACTAACATGTTCATTGTTTTGAGATCCTCAAAACACGTTTAGTTTTGTAGTCAACTTCGCGTTTTGTGTTGATAGAAATCTGTTATCAAGCAAAATCAGTGACATCATGTAGGGGTGTTATTTTTTGTTTTCACAAATCACGAAATCGCGTGTAACGCGAAAATTTCAAAGATCACGTGTAACGCGTTTTTCAAAATTCATGTGTAATGCGAAGTTTTTCGAACAATCACATATATTTCAAAAAAATTGAAATTAACTTTTATGCTATAATAAAAAGTGTTCCTTACAGAATTTTACTACCTTGGAACATATTGCCACAGCAAGAACAATTTGATTGTTAAACACGAATTCTTTGATACAACGAGTATATAAAAACCCATGTGATCCAATATATTAATTATTTGAGAAACCGTTGGATTATCTTATTTGAAAAACGGTTTTTAGAAATCATGTAACATACGTATCAGAAACTGATATGAATTAAATGAATACAAAATTTATTTAGAAACCAGAATGTCTTTTTTATTAAGTAATTGCTATATTGTATATATAATCACACAAGTAATTATTTACTAATACCCTAACCTCTCACATGAAAAAATCCATCATTAGCTCATACGTATTAAACTTATATGAAATGATATTAAATTGACAAGTTTATTTCACAGACAGGTTATTTCACCGAAGCTCTTTTCACCGACAAGTTTTTTTTATAATTTGCACTAATTTTATAAAAGCTTCTGATTTTAAACCGTGATAAGTTATCCAGTTTTATGAAGGAAAGTTGTTTCATTACAGGTATTAATTGTGCTAGTAGGAGGATTGTAAACCATTCTCTTCGCAAACATACAGCTCAAAAATTGAATGACACCGGTGTAGATATTTAGGCATCACCAAACATTGCACAGGAAAGGCATACAATATTTATAGGTCGCAAAATGAGCAGCAACGAGTTAACGTTGCAAAATTTATAGTACCACCTGGTATATAAAAGGTTTGTATAATATTATATATTATTTTACATTTACTACGTATACTATATTAATTTATGAAATTTTATGTTTACAAATATAATGGAAGTAATGAACATGATGATTATGATAGTAATGGTAACTGTAAAAATGAAGTTAACTATGAAAATAACGAAATAGATAATAATACAAAAACAATCAAAATCAATTCAATCGTCCGAAATCGATCAAAATTCCATTTACTCCTTTATTTATTCCGCAAGCAACTCAAAATAATAACGCTCAGAGGTTTCACATTAATGGTCTAAACTTTAACTTTACTAATTGTGAAGTTAAGATTTTTTTAAGCCGTTGAAATAGTTTTTTTTTTAAACTTGTATATAACTTTAATGTAACTTATAAATTGCTATAATTAATAAATTTGGCAACACATTTGATATACGATTTATGTCAATATAATTTTATGCAATAAATTGGATGAATGAATTCAGCGTGTGTCGCATCTTTTAATTAATTTGTTCTCATAATCTGGTCATATAAATTTTTAAGAATCTTTATAATTAAATGTAACTTTTAAAAATAAAGATTGTTTAATTTATTTTCTTATAGCCGCTTTGAAAATTAAGATATAAGGAAAACTAATTACTTAAATTTTTGTAATCTATTATGCGAAAAAACATTTACGTTACTAATCATGATATAACTACATCGTATTAACCTAATTCACGTTGCTAACTTGCCTTTAAATACTTATTTTACAGAAGTTAATAACTTTTACATTTTTATCGAGCATATAGATAAGTCTATAATCGTTATACATTTACACTAGGCGCTCCAGAACCGTTTTCCTAGTTTACCTATATTACTGAAGCAAGGGACACAGTGATGGTAAGCTATTCAAGTTTTATATTTTGTATTTATAGCATTGAGGTTTATTTTCATTTATTAACATGTTAATTGATTTTGTCTAAACATTTACATGCTTTGTATTTTTTGATATGTTTAATGCTTTAAGTTGTCGTTCAGAAAAGAAATCATTTTTAAATTAGGAATATTTTCAAATCCAATGCTTAATTTAGCAGTAGCATTTTCACTTGTTGGACGATTATTAGTAATTTATTTACCATTTTTCCAAGCTGTTTTTTTAAACCGAAGCATTAGGACTTAATGATATTTTTGGACTTATAGTTATAACATCATCAGTATTTTAGATTGATGAATTTCGTAAGCATTATCATAATCAAAATCAGATGATGATTATGGAACTGTTGCAGCTATGGAGATGGCGTAGTATTTTCTATAGGAATTATTTAAATAAAGTTTGAACGTGGTATAGAATTTTTCTTTTATACATATATATTTTTTATTAATAGACTTTTTCTTGGAAATATAAAGATTAGTTTATAGACATGTGTGATTATAATTCATTTATACACACAAATAGTTGTAATTGATAAAGTAGTGTGAATTTAGTTAGATATCAATATGAGGCAAGAGTTAATCTATATGCTTCAAAGATTCTTAATCAGAAAGACATTTTGGTTTTTAAATAAATTTTTGTATTCATTTAATTCGTATCAATTTCTGGTATGTACGTATCAGGAATATACATGATTTCTAAAAACCGTTTTTCCAATAAGATAATCCAACAGTTTCTTGGATAATTAATACAGTATATTAGATCACGTGGGTTTTTATATACTCGTTGTATCAAAGAATTCGTGTTTAACAATCAAATTGTTCTTGCTGTGGCAATATGTTCTAAAGTATTAAAATTCTGTAAGGAACACTTTTTATTATAGCACAAAAGTTAATTTCAATTTTTTTGAAATATATGCGATTGTTCGAAAAACTTCGCATTACACATGATTTTTGAAAAACGCGTTACATGTGATCTTTGAAATTTTCGCGTTACACGCGATTTCGCGATTTGTGAAAACAAAAAATAACACCCCTACATGATGTAACTGATTTTGCTTGATAACAGATTTCTATCAACACAAAACGCGAAGTTGACTACAAAATTAAACGTGTTTTGAGGATCTCAAAACAATGAACGTGTTAGCAAAAAAGATATAAAAGAACCGCCTTTTCTCTTGCTCTTTCTTTATATCTCCTACTTATATCTCTTTATATATATTTCTCTTTCTTTTAAACGGTTTTCACTTTTAAATTTTATTTTGCTTATTATATTTTTCGGTTAACAGATGAGTATTAATATTAAGCTCGTTAAGTTAATTGAAACCCGTTTATACAAAAGCCCTCAGATATCGGTCCTAGGATTCTCTAGGTTACGCTACACTGGCGGTTGTTGATGTGCTATATTCTGAGGTATTTAAGTTACTTTAAGTACATATTTTTTTTTCTTTTATACTGGGTAGATTATTTATATTCGTTCGTTAATTATTTGATGTCAATTAAAGAAAATTGAACGAAACAAGGTTTATTTTCGAAATTTATTTATGATTAAAAATTGAACAAACAAGATTTATCGTTGAAACTTTATTTACAATTTAAGAAAATCGGACGAAACAAGATTCATTTTCGAAAATTTATTTATGATTAAAAATCGGACAGTACAAGATTTATCTTTAAAAATTTATTTACAATTAAAAGTTTATAGTTTTTATAATAGAATATATTATGAAATAAAAAGTTTTTTTTATAATTAAATATATTATGTAATAGAAAAGTTTTTTTTATAATAAATATATTATGTAATAAAAAGTTTTTTTTTATTAAATAAAAATAATAAAGTTTTTTTTTATAATAAAAAATCTAAATTAAAGTTTTTTTTAAATAAAAATAATTATAAAAATAAATGTTACCAAAATTCGTGATAAGCGCAAACTTATTATATAACGGTTATTAAATTTCTTTTAATTAAATTCTGAAACCTTTCTTTAACCCAAAAGGATTAATCAAGTGCAGTAAAATAAGTATATACGTACGTATATACGCACTTTATAAAAGGGTAAAATGATTCAGCACTAATACAAATCGAGACTAACAATCAATACTATTAAGAAAACGGCCGCTTCATATTAGTAAACGAACATTCGAAGTTGCTTAGTAGATCTATTAATTTATAGTGTGTCAGTGAAAATTTTTTAGTGTAAATGTATAATTATTATATACTTATCTATATGCTCTATAACTTCTGTAAAATAAGTATTTAAAGGCAAGTTAGAAATATGAATTAGGTTAATACGATGTAGTTATATCATGATTAGTAATACGATGTAGTTATATCATAATTAGTAACGTAAAGTATTGTTTTCTCGCATAATAGATCAAGTAATTAGTTCTTAATTTTCAAAGCGGCTTGTTAAATTTCTGAATTTATTGAATATATAATACGTTATATACCAATAAATTAAGTGCTACATCACTAAATAACTAATACAATTTATTTGAATATTTGAATATGCAAATAACTTTTTATCTTATTTTAACCCATACGGAATCCAATATCTTTACCTATTGTCTGGACTTGAGTTTTCCCTTCTGCACCGGAAATTATTAAAACAAACCTTGATAATTGATAAAGATGAAAGACTTGGTTCGTATAATTGGGGTTGCGTCAATTCGATTATTATTCTAGATTACCTGTTAGCCTAGCAATTACTTATTGGAAATTCTTAGAGCAATTACTCTATTTGAGACTTTAATGTAGAACTCAAGGTGAAACGTTTTTGCTACTATTTAAATTCACTAAGATCAAATGTCTAATCAAGCATAAAAGAAAACTTAATCCAATTTATCATCCATAAATGAGTACGAAATTACATGGTATGCTTATTTGGATTCTACCTATATTTTAAAAATTTTGTAAACTACTACTTTACGTATTTTCGAAATTTGTGAGCTCAGAATTTTTAAATTTCAAACAGATCATTATCAACCACTTTATTATTATTATTATTATTCAACCAAAACATTTACAACAGTACAATCAGTGTAATCATGAACATAATAAACGACCAGACTATAGATGTTTCCAATCACTACAGATATCGTTAAACTAAACATACAAAAAGAGATAACCTATTTTAACATCAACGGAAACCCAGAATCTAAATATCAATTTTCCATTCAAAACGCATTTGCTTTAACGATCCACAAAATCCAAGAACTAATCTTGCCTCACACAACAATAAACGTAGACCTAAAAATATTCGCAGAAGGTCAAGTCTACGTCGCAATTAGTAGAGCTCCTACATGGAAATCAATTAATATTATTAACTTTGACTTTAACGCAATTAAAACAAACATATCAGTAATAGAAGAATGCACCCGCAGATGCTAAATAAATAGTCTTATACATTAGATCTTAACTATCGCACATTTTGTACATTATCACGTGTAACCCTATATCGATATAAAATGTAAAATATAATTGTTACCGATACCGATACCGATACATATATAATCCCTTATATCATTTTAGTTACACAAAACTCACAGCGCATGGGCAAACGCATGACTTGTTGTAAAGGCAATAAATCATTTAAAACTTTAAATACGTATTGTATCAGAGTTAATGTATAAATATGTACTATGTACGTATACAATAAAAAATATTTTTAAAAATTGGTAAAGTTTTTTATTATTATTAATATTATATTTAAATCTTATAATAAATTTAATGATATAAACTCTATAAAGTAATTTTGCATAATAAGATTAAATTATTTATCAGGACCAGGATGATAGAATAAATTTTGAGCAGAAATAATTGAACTATAGATATAACCCTCCTCGTATTGGGTACCGCCTAATTATAAGAATATATAATTAGTAAACTAAACAAAAATAATTCTCTATATAAAATTATTAACTTACATAGTGAATTTGGTGGAGGAATGCCGTTTTTAGTATTAAGACGAAGAATATATGTAATATCTTTAAACGCACCATCTCCTGTGTTATCCTATTCATTAGAACAAGATAATTGTTGATATTAATATATTATAGAAATTTCTAATAGAAATATCTGATAGAACTTAGTAATTACATGAGTCTCTTCAAGTCCCCAAGGAAAATCCTTCGGGTCAGGTGGTTGATAATTGATTGTAGTAGTTGCAATTAATGATGATGAATCATACTTTGGAATAATAGACCTAATACCAGCCGAACCAAAAACTAATCAAGAAAATTAAAATATGCTACTTTAGTAATAAGAAAAATACTTTTGAATATTGAGCAGTATCTTGCCATTACTATTTCGAAGCCAATGATTTTCTCGAAAATCATTGTGTGTAAGACAGAAATGTGCAACAGGTTATAATCAAAATTTGTTGCATTTAAGCAATCTAAATTATATTAGCACAAAAATTAAATTATTACATACCGCTAGAACCTGGATTGTATGTTGAAGCTACGGCTGAATCGGGGTATTGAGAAGCATCTTCTTCATGATTAAAAAATAATACACGGCCTTCACCTAATAATTAAATAAAGTATAAAAATTATAAATCGTAACGTGACAAATTACAAAATATATATGATACATACTAAATGCCCAAGTCTTATTTGTACATTGATACCAGATATATCCACTAACATGTAAAGAGAACTTAAAGCAATTTCCCTTTGGTACAGTGAGGTTTGCGGGAATGGTAACATCTGTTGGAAACACTATTTATTTTGTCGTAAAAGAGTCGTATTAATAGTGTATGTTAATGCATAATTATCATTTTAGATGATTTACCATAATTTCCGATTGATGTAGGAACTTGAGACCGATGATCTGATGGAATTGTCCCGGCAAAAGAACTGCTTGAACAGAGCAAAAGAGTAATAAAGACCAAGAAAAACTCTAATTTAACCATCTTGATAATATTCATAAAAAAGTTCGATACTTTAAACGAACATGATAAAAAAAAACAAAAAAAAATTAAATGATATTGTATTAATCAAAATAAAATTATTACTGGTAATTAATGGAATATACTCACAATAAGATATCATACAAACTTTTGGGACTTAAACATTGAGGAATTTCGGCTTTTTTATATTTTGCTTTGAATCACAAAATATTCTGAATTAGAAGAGTAACCGCGCATTATTGCAACCAACCCTTAATGCGATTAATCCCAACAATTTCCTTAAATTATTGTCTATTGTGTTATTTCTAATTTTGATAAAGTTTCTATTGACATAAATGTGCATAGACATAGAGACTATATTTTAAAAATGAACAGGGTACATATTTGCAATATATAATCATCTCCAATTAATTTTTTGAGATACGACAAGTTATAGTTACGGTTACGGCAACACATATATTAAAAATGCGCTTAAAGTCAAATTTAAACCATTGTTTACTTTTATGTACAATATAAATTTAAAATTTATTTCATGAAATGGGTTCTCCCTCCTAAAAATAATGCAAACAATATACGAGTACATAAGAGTGAAACCCTGTAACCAATCATAATTAATAATTAAATGTGTTTCCAGGTTTTCACTCTCATGTAGGGTTGGAGGCACGGCAAATTTTTGGGGCATGCTCCTGGGGGCATGTCTTTGTGAAAGGCATGCCCTTCTATGCCCCTATAGATATATATATTATAATTAGCAATAGTAGGCTTTAGTTCTAATTGGCCAATTATATAATAGCTCTATAGCTCTATATCACATGATAGAGGCATGTATTGCGCATATAAAATTAAGTTACAGAACACAATTACACACCAAATATAACTACATATAACATAACAATACGGCCATGCTGTAAGAGTTTCTTTACGTACTGCATCATAGTAACTTAATTTTGTCTATTCTGAATGTTATGCAAATTATCATTATAGGTAGCTATTCATATAATGCTATATAGTATTATTTATTACTTATTAGGCTATTGATAATATTCCTTCATTTCCATTTATAGTTTATACCCCTTTTATATTGCATTTCTTTATCTGTACAGTATGTTGATAATCTATCATGCTGAAAGTGTAAACCAAAAGTCGAAAGCCGAAAATGTACTGAATTCGAAAGTGTTAAATAGTCAAATACTAATGAAATTCAAGTCTCCTGTAGTATAGATGCATTGCAATATTTATGATATTTATAATATACTAAAATATGAATTATAAAAATTTAAGTTTAATGTAGTTTAAATACCAAATCATAAATTATCTATTTATGGTGCAATCATCTAAAGACACAAAAATAGTGTCTCCTCAATGAATATTTAGAAAAAAGTAACTTTATAGTTCTAGATAAGGCCTACAAAGGTACGCTTTTTTTTGAAAAATTTCACTTATTCGTTGAGAATGTCAATTTAAAAAAAAAAAAAACCAAAAAAGAAATTTCTAAAACCAATAATCGGTAAGATACTTTTGATTAGTTTATTCTTTGAAATTATAATTTCGGTATTTTTTTTTCATTATCCACGTGTGTGGATGAATTACTATAATATTTTATATCAGGAATGGAATAAAAGAAGTGTATACGTAGTGTGCAATTTTCGGTATTACGAATAGTAGTGGTGTATGGTTTAGTAAAGTAGTGGAGTATACTGCAAAAATCGCATTTGAGTATATAAAATTAGCATA
>CAJVQA010003943.1:0-18437 GCA_910591915.1 Cetraspora pellucida | reverse complement strand
AAATTAGATAAAGTAAACAATAAGCATAATAAGAAATAAACAAACAGATGTATAATTACACAGATAAACAAACAAATACAAACTTAAGAAGCAATTATATATTTAGTATACCTGTTAAGGTTATAGAATAATGCAAAGAAGTGCTACACAGAAGATTCAATCAGTATCTACAGAAACTGGCTAGTACAATAAACTAGAAAAATATCAAGGCTTGTTTGGTAAATCAGACAAAGCACAGAAGAAAATATTAGAAAGTCATAAACCAAAAGTCTTAAGAAAAGATAAAGAATTAGCTAAACTTATTGGTACTGAGTTAGTATTAGTCTGTGTATTTCGAAATTTAATAAAAATATATAATTACTATGAATATGTGCAAGCAAAAAATAATGAAAAACTAAGAAAAAGTAGTAATTAGCAAATAAAAAAGACAAAGATAAATAAAAAAGCATTAATAGAATAAGAATATGACTGTTTAGATTATGGTTTATAGAAAAACAAATAGCTGAACTCAAGTCGAATAAGAAGAAAGAGAAGAAAGACAGCATTAAAGAAAAAAGCATGCAAGTTGAGAATAAAGTAAAGAATATGAAGTGGGATAAAGAGTTGAGCAGAAATGAAAAAGAAAACAATAAGGAAACAGAAAAAAATGAGAAAGTAATTAAAAGTAGAGAACAGATGCAAGAAAATGCAAAAAAAAAGCAATGTATATGTAAGAACCATTGATAAGATGCAGAAACAGAAATAGAGTAGATAGTATTTATACAATATAGGATATTTTAGCTAAAGTTTATGCAGTATAAGTAAGAAACTGTCTTTAATTTTATAGTAGAATTAGGTTCATAGGTTGGAAAAACTGTGAAATTAGCAAAGCTGCAATATTTTTAGTTGAATTTAAGAATAAAAAAAGAAAGGCAATGCTAGATCAAGCATGGTTAGTATATTTTGAAAAGAGTAAAACTTGTAGAATAACTTCTGGTACCTTTGCAATAGAAGTGTTAGAGAAAAGAGCATTATATAAAACTATAGTTAGAAATATTTCAATAATAGCAATAGAAGTATTGTTACTAAGACAACTTAAAGTAGCTAAGACAAGGCAGTTTATATATTAGTAAACAGAAATAAGAACTAGTAAAAAACAGCATCAGTGTATTTCGAAATAGAAGAAGACCTCAGGCTTGTTACAGAAAAAGAAGTATACTATTATAATACAAGATTAGAGTGAAGTATTACAAAATTCTTCAAGATTGATAAAACAGAAAGAAAAGAAAAAAGAGATGTAAAAAAATGTTAGTCAAACAAAAATACACAATATGAGAGGTTTGTAAAGTCAAAAAAGAAGTTAAAAAAAGTAAGACTAACAAAGAAAATCAAAAGAAAAAAGATAAAGTAGATAAAGAGAAATATAGAAACAATACTTGATCAGAAGCAATTATGATTAAAAAGTCAAAAAGTAATTTGCAAGATACTCTTAACTAAATTTTAAAAAGGCTAGATAAAATAGAAAAAAGACAAAAAGAGAGTACACTTTTAAATTGCTTCTGAAAGTTGTCATAGGTGTTGTTTAGAAAAAGACAACCACTTTGTTAGATAAATTTAACAAGAGTAGTAACAGTATGACAGAAATTAAAATAGTGTGTTACAATATAAATAAGATAAAAAACAATAAGATCAAGCTTAAGACAATAGTTGAGTAGTTAAAAAAAAAGAAAGTTGAGGTTTTAGAATTAGTAGAAACAAACTGTAATAGTAGAGATCTTAAGTTTAGTTTAGAAAATGAATATTTTAAAAAGTTATAGACACAAAAGATAGTTATGAAAAAAAAGACTCAGATATTGGGCTATTAGTAAACCAAGAATGAGAAAAACATATAGAAGAAGTCTATAGATTTGAAGAGTACTTGATTAGAGCAAGGTTTTACTTTAGTCAAGTAGAAATCATGATAATAGTAGTATATATTTCTCCAAATAACAAAAATATAATCAAGAAATTATAACAAGCAATAGTTAAGATGTATATAGAAAGAACATACAACTTACAGTTCATAGTTATAGGTGATTTTAATTATATATTAGTAGCAAGTTAGACAAATTAAGTAGTAGTAGTAGCAGTAACTTCAAGACTCTTTCATTACACAGGTAGTTGATAAATTAGAGGTTTGGTGATACATATAGAATATGTAATCCAGAGCTAAGAGATTATACATAGTCAAGACAAAGTATACAAACAAGAATAGACCAAATATGGGTTTTAAAAGATCTACAACCAGGTATAGAGCAAGCAGAAATTATCATGCAGAGTTTATAACAGCCAGTGACCATAGCATTGCTTGTGTATTATTATTCTTTAAGCATTTAGTTAAGATACAAAGCATAACAAGAATGAAGAGAAGAGATATAACAAGAAGAATCTATCTATATAATAAAACAATAAAAGAAAATTGTGAAGATTATCAAACAGATCTAGAGGATTATCTGTTGAAAAATAAGAAGTTCAAGGTACTTGAAGAAGTAAAATATGCTTCTGATATAGATAAAGCTTAGAACATAATATCTAATACAATAAAAGATGTGACCAATAAAAATATATCTAAGAAAAAAATAATATAAGAAAAAAACAGCATTAAAAAGAAGAAAAAAAGCAACAATGCTGCATAAAGGAGTTGTGGCATTTAGCAAATTGCTATAAAAAGTTAAAAAGACAGTAAATAAGAAGAAGGTTGAGCTTAAATTAGCAGAGTTCAACTCAGAAATAAAGAAGTTAAACAGAGAGTACAGTCTAGAAATAAGATATATCAAAGATAATAATGCAGCAGATTTTGTAGTGTAGAGTTAGTTGGCAAAGAGGCAGTAGCAAGCACTAAAGTTAGTTGAAAAGGTAGAAGAAAATAAGCATACAAAAGCTGAAATTAATGCTGCAATAAGCAGAAGGTATGAGAAAATTGATAAAGAAGTAGAAAGAATGCTTACTAATATTTTAAACAGATCTTACAACAAAATCAAAATTGATCAGGTGTTGAAATATAAAGAGAGAAAATGCATTCTATATAATGAACCAAGTACAGTATTAGAGCAAACAAAAAAATATTTTAGTTTGCAATTCAAACAGAGAAATGTAGTAGATGATAGGAAAGTAATAGAAAAGTTTTATAAACTACTTATAGAAGTTAAAGAAAAGTAGTATGAAGGCTTAAGGACAAAAATATTGATTGATAAATGGCTAAAGGTGATTGAAGAAACAAAAAATAAAACTGCCTCTGGTCTTTCAAATATTAGATATAGGTTGATTAAAGGTGCAAGTAGAATGATATAAGAAATTTTTAGAAAATTTGCAGATATGTGCCTTAAGCTTAAAAGAATATCATGAAAGTAGAAGTTGGTACAAGTATACTCAATACCAAAAAGTAAGAACTAGAACTATAATCTTTGTAATGTTAGGCCAATTGTACTTCTAAAGACATTTAGGAAGTGCTTAACTAAGGTGTTGATGAAAAGAATATCTAGAACAATAGCAAAAAAAAAAATTATTGGAGATTCAAATTATGCAGACTTAACAAAAAACTTAACAGAAGAAGCAATCCATATAGTGAAAATGTTAAGAGAAAATGCTAAAGAGAGTGATAAAGAGCTGTAGTTATTAATGCAAAACATGAAGAAGGCATTTGATTCAGTGTCGATAAGGTTACTTCACTTGGCATTACAAAGAATTAAGTTGCTAGAAGAAACAGTAAAATTTGTAATAGAGCTGTATAATAGGAGAAAAGTTAGTATTATAACAGAATTTGAAACTACAAAATCATTTGTTGCAGGTAACAGAATTGAACAAAGAGAAACAATCTTTCCATTGGTTTGGTGAATATTTTATGATCTATTTTTAAGAAAAGTTCAAGATGAGATGAGTTTAGAATATAAAATTGAAGCATATGAAGTACTAGATCTACAAATGAATAGAGTTAAAGAAAAAAGAACAAAACAATCAGCAATAGCCTATGCTGATGACACAATCTGAATAGTAAAAAGCAAAGAGGAGATGCAAGCAATTGTATAAATTTCACAAAGATTTTTTAAGTTTAATGATATTTAGATTAATAGTGCTAAGTCAAAGTTGTTGGCAATTAATCCAAGTGTAAGAAGTGAAAAAAGATAGGTAGTAATGGGTTCAGATCAAGTACAGGCTAAAAAAAAACATACACTAATAAGAATGTTAGGAGTATGGTTGAGTATAGAAGCAAATAAAAGATTAGTTATAAAAAAGGTGAAAAATATCATGCAGCAATTTATGAGAAGCTTACATTCTAAGAAATTAACTATTAGCCAACTAATATACATTAACAATATGTATATAATACCAAAACTGATGTATATATTGCAAACAGCAAAAGTGTCTAAGAAGTGCATAAATCATTTACATTAGCCAGTTATTAGATTAATTAAAAACAAATTAGGTCTGCTAGCAACTGTAGAAAATAGTATAATTGCATATCAAGGTTTAGGAATATGTAGAATGTTAAGTCAGAAAGTATTTAATAGTTAGCTGGTTTTATTACAAAGAAGACTGAATGAGCCAGATCAAGTTGATGAAGTAACAAGAATATGTGTGAAACAAGGTTATGCTCTAGCAGAACTAATATCAGAAGAGATAAATACAATATACACAAGTAACTTAAAAAAGATATAAAAAAAAATCTTATATACTTAATACTGCTACAAACAAGTGAAATAAATTTAAAGATAAAGGCAAAAGAAGTTCTTTGGCAAGTTTTTGGTACAGGTAAAACTGTACAGAGCTTGTTGGAGAATGAGACATTTAAAATAGCTTGTAAAAAGCTAATGCAGAATAGATTGTTTTTTATATAGCAGTTAATAGATCAATAAGGTAAAAGAATAATTATATGAAAAAAATTTAGAGCATTATGTACAGTCGGCTCCAAAAGTTTATCATGGTTACACAAAAATAATATACAAAATATTAATAAATACAACTGACTCTTGATATAAAAAAAGTTATCAGGTCCAGCTAAAGTCCTTCTTATATCAAACTTTCTTATATAAAAAAACATAAAATTTTTAAACTGGTAACTTTTTTTATATCAAGAGTCAGTTGTATTCATTAATATTTTGTATATTATTTTTGTATAACCGTAATAAACTTTTGGAGCCAACTGTACAAGTATACAAAAAGAATGAAAAGCAAAATGGTTTGCTGAAGTTGAACAGAAGATGTTAAGAAACTAAGTAAATAGAACTGTTTAACCTGAGTTTTAAATGCAAGAGACAAATACTATAGCAATGAAAATTAAGATCAAGAAGTTATTACAAGATAAAAGAAAATGAAAATGGATGTTAGTAAACAAAGAGAATACTAAACCAATAGTAGGCAAAGTAGTCAAAAAGAAAAAGAAAAACATACTGATAAATCATTGAAGCATATCACAAGTTGAAGAAGAAAGTTACTCAGTATTTGTAAAATGTGATAAATGTAATTTGAGTAACAGTAGTAGTACAAGCAGTTGTCAACATTGGGTTAAAAAGAATGCAATAGTAGAAGTATTACCAAGAGTAAAACAGATGCATGGGCAAAAAGTGCTTGAAGAACTAAAAGAATACAATAAGTGTCATATAGAAAAAGATAATATAAGTAATAAAAGAGCTATAAGTGGAAAGATAATAGTATATAGTCATGAAATTAGTTTATTGAAAATGCAAGGCTTAGATAGCAGTTTAAAGAGTATGCTACTAAAACAGTTAGAAAAGAACATTATAGATGAGCATATAAAATACAAGTTTTATACAGATGGGTCATTAGTAAAAGAAAAAAAGGAGTATAGAATAGGTGCAAGTTGGGTGCAAGTTAGTAAAGATAAAAAGAAGATTATAATGAAGGGTAAAATTAGATTAGAAAAATAGCTATCATCAATGAAGACAGAGTTAGCAGCAGTATTGATGATAGTTTTAGTTATAACTAGTAATAGTAGAGTAGTAATTAAATTAAATAATTCAGCAGCAATTGCAAGTCTGAAAAAGAAGGAGTCTATGTGTAATATTAGAGCATGAAGCAAAGTCAAAAACTTTAGATTAGTAACAAAGATCAAAGATATATGCAGGTCAAAAAATATTAAACTAGTGGTGGTCAAGATTAAAGTATATAGTGGAGTAGTATAAAATAAAAGAGCTGTCAAACTTGTGAAAGAAGGCATATTGTTAGGAGAATGCTCAAACCTGAAACTTAAAAGAAACTGCTGATTTTTATATACACTATACTAGAAAGAGTCAGTAGTAGAAATACTCATCAGAAAGTTTATAAAAACATTAATAAATATAATGAATGATGCTAAATAGCGATGCTTAAAGGTGATTAGAGAACTTGAACCAAATGCTAAAGTTCAAAGAGATTGAAAAGCATTGTAGAAGGAAAACAGAAGTTTAACAAGAATCAAATATAAATTACTAAAGGCAAGTAAGAAAATAGCATTTAGAATTAAGTGTATAAGCAATAGTTTATAAGCAATAGTTTACCAGTTCTTGATGTACTAAAAAAGAGAGTACTAAACATATATGAGACAGATGAATGTAAAAAATGCTATAAAGAACAAGAGACATCAACACATTTACTTAGATGTAAAGAGTATAATAGGTATTGGAATAATATTGAAAAGTTGGCATGCTGGTTGGTATAGAAAAAGCTTGATAAAGTAGATAAAAGCAAGATTATGAAACTTGAGTTAAACAAGATATTTGTTAGAAAAACTGAAGCAAATAAGGTTAAACACCATGAGTTATATATATGTGGCTTAGCAATAAAAAGTATGTTTAAAGAATTATATATAAAGCAAGTATCATAAAAAAGTACAAAATATTCTGTAAAGCTATATATCAAGATTGTAGAAGAAATGTTTAGAGAAGAAATATGATGGAAAAGATGCAAAACAGTAGCCAAATGAGAAGATGAGAATGAAATAACCTCTAAGATGAAGTGATGCAGAATGAAGAAAGATGAAGATAAAAGCTATAGTTCAAGAAGAATCAAAAGTAGAAAAGACAACAAGAAAAGTATATTGAGTAAGATGAAAGTTGGTAAGAATAAAGAGAGAGAGGCAGAATGTGTTTAGCTATTCAATGAAGGAGTAGATGAACTAGTACAGAATAGAACAAATCCTTTCTGGTTTAGTTCTTGACAGAGCTGACAAAGTCTCTAAGTTTAGATATAAACTAGTGTAACAAGTCATATTTGAGTGCAATTTCTGTACTTGGATAATGTCAGGCTTGCAATTTCAAAACATAGATTACTAGAAATAGTTAATGTTTTAAATAATAAAATTTTATATTTAAGTTCCAACAAGACTATCAAAGAATAAAAAAATAATAAAATAAATAAATGTGAAGATATTTGAAAATAAGCAAAAATATATGAAAATAATTAAAAATTTTAAGAAATATAAAAATATTCTTAAAATACTGCAAAAAATAATAAAACAATACTTGAAATTTAATAATCATACCTTCTTTTAGCCTTTTACTTGTTTAATAAAATTTGTTAATTGTAATTAATATTAACAATAAAAAAAGTATTTTAAAATAATACAAACAATTTTGGATTCTTGTAAAATATTTTTTCATTTACTGCAACTTGTCAGAATATTTTAGAAATATTTCAAAAGATAAAATAAAAAAATATTTAATAAATTATAATTAATAAAAAATATTTCTCAGAATATTTGAATAATTAATATAAAAATACTAATATTTAATTATTTAGTTATACATTTGATATATTCTAAAAATTATAAAAAAAGTTACAAAATATTAAAATAATCAATATTATGTCAAATATGTGCAAATATTTAAAATATTTTCAAATATAAAACATAAAATTGAACTCTTTTTGTTGATCATTTAGACACAAACAACAGCTAAAGAAAAAGAAGATTTTAGCAAAGTTAGCAGTAGAAAATATTTCAAATAGCTCTAAGCAAAAAGAAGCAGCAATATAAAGAGCAATAGACTAATAGAAAAAAAGTCTATTTGCAAAACTAATAGCATAGTTACTAAAGAAAAAGCAGAAAACTTGCTGAAAAACAACAGTAGTGGGAAATTGCCAATAGACCTTATAATGTAGATTTGTTTACATTACATAAAGACACATAATAGCAAAACAACAACAGACATATGCAGGCTAACAAATTAGAATAGACATTACAAATCTCATATTAATATATATGAAATTCTATATATAGATAAGCAAAATAACAAAGGAAATCTAACAACCAATCAAAAGTATATAGATATAAATAGAATATAGAATTAATGAAGTGTGAAGAAAGTCTTTTAACAATATTCATGAAAGAGCATACTGGACAATAAACAGAATACATAATAAAATATTCTTCAATCAGTCAAGTAATATATATATAACATTAGACAGTGAAGATAAAATTGTGGTCATGCTTATAGAGTAAAGCCTAATAGAAGTTGCATTATTAAGAAAAACTAGAGAATTAATTAAAAGAGCAGAAAGAAAACAACCAGAAAAGAAGCTTAATTTTACAAAAACAGATAAGAATATAATGCTGATTGAATTCGAAAAAATTCAAGAACAAGAAAATAAAGACATGGTACAACAAAAAATAGCCAAAAAAGAAGAAAAGCAAAAAGACAAGCAAAAGACAGAAAAAGAAATTAAAAAAATAATAGAAAAAAACAATATAAGCAAAAGAAAACTACCAAAAGAAGACTTCATCACAAAGGAAAAAGCAAAAATAAAGGTAAGTAATAAAAGTATAAACTAATCAGAAGAAGAACTATCAGTGCAAAAAAAAAAATCAAGAAAAAAGAAACAAGAAAAGTAAAACAAGAGGATATAGAAATAGATAATAAAGAATCGAAACAAGGTTAAATATTAGAAAAAAAAAAAACTAAAAAGAAGAAAGCAGGTAGTAGAAAAAGAAATAGATATAGCAGAAATTCTATTAGAAGAAAGCATATAGGCATCAAGCAGAAGAAGTTGCAACAAAGACAATAGCCTATTCACTAATATATCAGCACACAATGTACTTGAAGAAACAGAAGAAGAACATATAAAGTTCATTAAGTGGTTACTAAAAGATAATAAACATATTAAAAACAGTAAAGAAATCAAAATCTTTTTTATTAAACAAAACTATTAAAAAATCCATTATTGCCAATAACTCATCAGCTTTAAACAAGAAAATCTGTGGATTAAGATAGACTTTGATTGCAAGTATGATAAAAATAAAGCAATACAAAGAATAAATAAAAAGAAAGTAATTAGTACAGAATGATATCAGAAAAGAACAAAAAAAAAAAAGAACAGAACAAAAAAAGTACAATAATAAATACTAAAATAGAAAATGTAGCATAACAGAATATAAGAAAAAGAGTTATAAGAAAAAAGAAATTCAAGAAAAAGAAGAATATACAAACAAGAACTGTTTAATTCTATATACATTACTACTAATATCACTATTTTAAAAAAAGCAAAATTTTAATACTCTGCATTATCTAGTAATGAGATTTGTAAAAAAAGTTCTTATAATAATATAGTTAAAAAATCTGAAACAAATTTATTGCAATTATTTTCTTCAGTATTAATTTAAAATCAATTAAACAATTCTAAAAAATTTTCAAATATTACTAAAACTAAGAAAAAAATATTTAAATTCTTAATTTTTTTATTTTTAGAATATCTTATTAAAAACAAATTTGATATTGATAATCTTATTTTTTATTTGCAAAAAAAATTTAATATGCCTCAAGTGATACTAAAAAAATGAAAAAATAATATTTTTTTTGAAATGTAGAATAATCAAAATTATTAAAAAAAAAGAGTTTAAGAGTATAGATGAGATCACTTTCTAGAATACAAGCAAAATTTTGAGACTAAAATGAAAGTTTCTACTACTTTATATAAAAAAAAACTAAAAAATTAATCTTTGGCTTTTATCGAATATTTATAACCTAGCTAGATAGTAATTTTTAGAGTAAAGAGATTATTATATTTAGCTAATTATACATTTTAGATAAGGAGGTTTTGTTGTCTCTTACAATAAGTATACAGAAAATTTAAATCAAATATTAATACTTTGATATTGTCTTTTCATAGTAATTGCTCAAAGCCAGAAAAAATTAGATAATATATATAATAAACAAATTAGTTATACATATCTAAATATAAACTTGTAAGTGAACAGAATTATATAAAGAAGTTTTTGTGCTATAGAATTTTGATCAAAATAAAGTTTTAGATAAATATATACAATATAAAAGATAAGTAAATTGCAGAAATTGTAGAACTATGTAGTTTGAAAATTTGATATATGAAATAAGGTAAGTAGTAGCATCACAAAATATACAACATTTAATAACTATTTTTGTATTGTATAACTTTGATTAAGATACAGTTTTAGGTAAATAAGGAATAAAGCTAAAGTAATTGCATTGTAAAATACAATAGATATGTGATAATATATTTCAAGTAGTACTAGTAGAAACAATTCATATTAAAATTTTTGGATTACCAAAGTAAAATTATTATAGAAAGTTATACTACTGCACTTTGATAGGTTAAATATAATATATTTTTTAGGCTACAAAAGATTTTTTAGTATAAGTAATATTTCAAGCAAAAAAGTAAATAAGCAAAGATTTTTTAGCAAATAAGTACTATTTTAAATAAAATATCAGCATTCTGAAATAGAGTGCATATATAATATATAAAATTATACCAATAAGGAGCACATTTTAAAAAATTAGCAAAACATAAAAATATAATTATTACAGATAAAGTTATATATAAAATTGTGCTTTGATGGGTTACCAAATAAGTATTATTTTGAGTAAAAAAAGTGAAACACCAAAGTATAATTATTACAGATAAAAAATATATATATAATTGTACTTTAATATGTTACCAAGTAAGGATAACAATTTGGCACTATGTGTTTCATTCTTAGGTGATATTTAAATAAATTATATAATGCTAACAACTGTTAACAATTTGGCACTATATATCTTATCTTTGGATTACTAAATAGAAATAACAATTTAGCACTACATGCCTCATTTTTAAGCAATATTTGAATGAATTATGTAAAGCTAACAATTGTTAACAATTTGGCACTATGTGACTTAAACCTAATCCTTACATCAGGCTTACAAACAATGATATATAACCTAATGCATTGTTACTATATTTTTTTTACTTATATAATTCAACAACAGAAATTAGCTACAATTACCAAACTAGTATATATTATGTTACATATAAGATAATAATAAAAATCAACTAGGATCATTATTCAGAATATATTACTATCATTAGCTATAATACTGTGTGTCTATCTTTAGTACATTTTATAGTAACTCTTAAATAACAATGCAAATGCTATTGATATATTATTTGAATCATTAAAAAGAAGCAAATATTAAGCTTATTAGAGGTTAAAATGGATAACTATAAAATAAATAGGTAGCAGTATATTTATAAGTAACAGTAAACTTATAAGTAAGTAACAGTATAATATAAGTAAAGAATAGTATAAATATACTATTCTTTACTTCTGTGAATATAAGACATTTTTGAAATTTTTTTAATGTTTTTTTAATATTGTTTAATTTTTTTGAATATTAATTAATTTATTAATAATCTATAATATATATACATAATTTTTTTTTAATGATTATTTGAACCAAACTTTTCAAAAAGCCAAATTACAAAAAATAATATAGTTAATATATTAAACTTTATAAAAACCTTTCTGAAGTACTGTACACACATTCTTGGATATTGAAATAGAGTTGAAAAAGAGTTACAGCTGTGTAGTGACAATTTAAAGAGCACTTTAAAACTATAGAAGAAGTAGTTAGTGAAAGCCAAAGTTTCTTATTAAGTAAACAACAAAGTTGAATATATTAGTTTTATATAACTGTAAAATTTATAAGGAATACTCACAAGAATTAAGAATCCATAAAAGCTAAAAAGTTGGTTCACCTAGCACTCTCATTTTTTTAAAAAAAAAAAATTTTGTAAAAGTAGGCAATTCAGTTTACCTTCTCCTAAAGATCGACATGTAAAATTACCAAAACAGTTAGCAGTATTTATTTTCTAAACAGGATTGTTTACAATATGGATTGGAAATAATACAGCAATACAAACATGATTATACATATGCCTCGAGCTGCTATAAATCTGTCAAACACTGCCTTCAAACTAACTAATAACTTATACTGACCCTCTATAATAAAATCGAAATTTTTTTTTTTCCCTTTTGGTTTTTTGTTTAAATAATCTAAGTAAATAGAAAGATAGTAGAGTAATTTCTATTTAGTATAGTTTATAATTTTTACAAGCCCAACACAGGCTTATAGTTGTGGTTGTTTGATATCTGTGAATTGCAAGTTTTATATTTGACACTGACTTAAAATTATGACTGTCTGATTTTTTGTAAATTGCAAGTTTCATACTTTTCTTTTTTCTTATTTTCTTTTTTCCTTCTTTTATTTTTTGTTTTGTATTTTTTATTGTTTATCTCTATACCTCTGTTTTTTTTTACATATAAAATCTTTTTTTTGTTTTTTTACTTTTCTATAAGAAGACATTACCAAATTGGTAGTATCTTATTGTAGGGTAGCAGTTAGACAAGCAATCTACTTCTGTTTAGGGTAGTGTGGCAGGTCACACTTAGATGCTAATAAAGTGGTCGAGTGATGCTAGACTTAAGTATTAGAAAAATTCTCTGTAATCTGTATAGTATCAAGAATTCTAATAAAGTATTAGCATAACTGCTTAAGTTAAAAAAAAAAAATTTTTATTAATAATCATAATGCAATTTGAACCATGTTTGGATTATACTTATACTTGCTAGCAAAATCTGGACAAATCTTAAATTTCAAAAAACAATTGCTATTTTTTTTTTTTTTTTTTTAGTATTAAGATAAGATCATGCTCTCTAATCTTTATTAGTATATTCATTATAGCTAATACAAATCTATTTATACATTGTCTATTACTATATATCTATTCAGACATAGGACTCAGACATATTTATCTGCAATTTAAACCTATTAAAGTTTTGTATTGTGTTCTATTTATACCTAACCTGGATTTTTGTTTTATTACTAATTATATTAAGTAACTTACATATTTCTTCTATATCTTACAACCTATTTTAACAACTTCCAAATTGGTCCACTGGGTCATTTACTTCTTTGAGCTACTATATTTGGTTTGCCTGAAGGGTGCCTCTCTAGTATATATCTTAAGCTAGGTTCTTGCTACTGCTGCTAACTTCTCAAATCAGATACTAGTAGCATATATTTCAAGCCAGGTTCTTGCTATTACTGCTGGTTTACAACCTTTTTTAGTCTTAGCATCATGTCTAATAAATTGTGCATCTAATCTGCCTCTTAAGTACTTCCTTTTATAGTATAAATAAAACTCTATTTTGGAAATAAATACTTATTCTCTTCTAACTATAAACTGATGTTTCTATTATTAACACAAAGTTCTAGAAGTTTTAACTTCCAATTTAGATATCTCAACTATGATTAGTGCAGTATTTATATTAGTATATTCTACTTGTTTTAGTATAGACTTCTATATAGGTATGACTAGAGCTTTAGTTTAGAACCTTTAGACCTACAGAACAGGTTACAACTTCTTTATGCAGATGGTTACCTTTTATTTTTAGATATTTCATAGTGCCAAAGGTGCTTCTAATCTTGATAAGGCTATTCTTTTATCACAAATCTTCTATATATGCACTACTTTTCTTATTAATCCAGTTATTGTTAACTTGGTATCATCCTCTCAATCAAGTACTTTACAAGTTGAATATAAAGATGTTGGTACTGCTTTATCTCCAGAGAACTTATATGCACAATTCTTTATATAACAAAACCTTTTATAATGCTACTATCATGCATAGTATCTATATTCTACAAAGTCAGTTTCCTTCTGAAAATTTCTTTTTCTGTACTTAAACTTAACTACAGTGCTTTATGTTTAATTACAAGCTTTTTATAGGTTACAGAAGCTAAAATCTTTTAATTTTGCTTTCAGCTAGACTTGAACTATTGATCTTAACTGTGGGAGTATAGGAGCTTAACCATTAAGCTATAGGACCCATACTCATACAATTGCTATTTTAAAAGATTAAATTAAACAAGTAATTTTAATATTTTACAAATATATTATTTATAACTATAAGAATATATACTATTTGTCTAAACAAAGATTATTAATAAAGTTTTTAAAATATTAATTTGGAATAAATTTGAAATTTGGGAATAAACAAATTCAAATTATAGTAATTTGAAATTTAAACAACAAGTATAATTATATTATGTTATAATGTATTAAAACAATTTTTAATAGTTTTAAATCAAGTAAACATTTTTTTTAAGATCATATTTTAAAATATTTGCTATATCTATTTATTATTAATATTTGTAGATTTAAAATTAATTTTAAATTAATTTAGTTTAATATGCTATCAATATTACTAATATTACCAATATTATTAATATTACTAATATTATCAATATTACTAACATTACTAATATTACTAATATTACTAACATCATCAATATATTAATACTACTAATATTACTAATAATAATAATATTATAGAACAAATTATTATTATTTTATTATTATTAGTTATTATTATTATTTTATTATTATTATTATTTAATATTAGTTATTTTATTATTGTATTATTATTATTATTATTACTAGTAGTTTTTAAAACTTTTTAGTCAATTAGTAATCACTTAGTTACTTAGTAATTAGGCACTTAGTAATCATTAGTCATTAGTTGCTAGAATCTTTTAATTATTTAGTAATCACTTAGTCATGTATTTACTTAGTTGCCTAGTTGCTTAATGCTTAGTTATCTAGTCATTTAATTGCTTAGTTACTTGGTTACTTAGTTACTTAGCTCACAGATATATAAACTCTGCTAAATTTTTCAAATGCAAAAAGCAACAGATACTTTTCTTCTCTTTAATATTGTAAACACATTTTGGGATTCTTTAGAAACAGAAACCTAAGGATAGTTCTTCTTGTTATTATTTTAATAAACAGCTTTTAACTATAAACTGTATTGATATTTTCCTTTTAAAGTAATTTCTACAGACAAGGTTTATCTTCTCTTAGTAAAATAAAATAAAGTTATTAGTATTGCATTACTTTTCCTAAACTGCCTTAGAGAAGAGTATAGTTTCTTGACAAAGTCTAACAGAAGCCATACTTCTTTCTTGGACACTACATATATCTGTAAAGGATTTCCTGTACCGTGTCATCATTATAGTATGAAAATTAAGAAGACTTTCACCTATAACAATAGTAATTAGTGAAAATAAAGGTTAATACAACTATGTTATATAGTTTAATTAACAAACTTAATACACATGCTTTAAAAAAAATATAACAATAAGACAAGATTGGAGATTTTTAGTAAAAAATAAGATGATTGATCAAAATGTGATAAGCGTTGAAGTGTAAGATCTAGTAAAAAGTATAATAAGTCATATATGAAAATGGATTCAGTAACAAGGAGTCAGGACATCTGATATATAGAAAATTCTCTGCTAGTTCAATTTTGGCTGAATTATTTTTATTAGTATATAAGCTTTAGTATTAAATATATTAATTAAATAGAGTTAAAATAAAGATTATTGTATTTAGTAATATATAATTTTTAGTAAACTGATATAGCTTTTATAATTAGTAACCATTTGTCTGGCTTTTATTAGTAACCCTTTTTCTTTTATTTCTTGATATTTATTTTTTTTTATATTTCTCTCTTATATATATTTTTTTTAATGTATTTCTCTTTTAACAAGAAAAATTTATTTTTATTTTTTTATTTTTTTATGAATAAATGATATTAGATTGGTACTATTTAATTGTAGAACAGCAGACAGATAAACTTGATTCAGACTTTAGCAAATCTGATGCAACAGATCACTTATAGATATCAATTAGATTAATTATATAATAATAATATATAGAATTAAATATAATTATATTTGTATATTATTTGTACTAAACATTTATAAACAAACTTTTGACTAGTTAACTATCATGGCTGCCAAAGTTAAAAAAAAAATATATATATATATATATCAATAATTTTTTACTAGTTGATCTAATTAGCCTTGTACAATTATTCAATTATACAACTATCTTATACTTGATAAGCAATAATATATTTATCTTCTTTTAGTACTAAAAGCAATAACATATAATTATATGATTTTAGTTACTTTTAATAAAGAACTTCAAATTCAAGAAACTCAAAAATAATATCTTTTTGTTAAACTTAATACTACAAAAATTCTTATATAACTAATTTGTTTCAAAACTTTTTGGCAATTCTTGTATATACTTGTTAAAAACCACAATAAAGCAAGTATACCAAATTACAAATAGACTAATTTGGTTCTACCAATAGCAAATCTTTTACTGGCATACTCTACAAAACAATATTAACTGATCACTATTTCTCAATATATATTATATAAAGAAAAACTTTTGATTCTAAAACTGATCCTTTTTCTTTAGTATTAAAAAACTTTAAAATTAAATTATTATCTGAAGAACTATCTATACATCTGCTTCTTTATTAAAGAAATACTATTAAACATTCAAACTATCTTTGTTTAAGATATTATAATACTTTAAAAACTATTATATATCTTTTAAATTATTTTAAAAATTATTTATATTTTACAATATTAATAATATATACAGTATATAAAACAGCAAACAATCTAGAAATACTTTTTTTTTTTACATATAAGCAGTCATGCTAGTACTTTATTAAGTTTTTGGAATTACATTTGTAACTATATAAATATCTCTAATATCTAAGTCTAGCATCACCTGACCACCTTATTAGTACCTAAGTGCAACCTGCTGCATTACTTCAAGCAGAAGTAAGCTGCTTGTCTGACTACTTAAAGTCCATAATAGAAGGGTCTTCTCCCTTCCATGACAAGCCTCAACATTGTCTTCATTACTTCTTTCTTAACTTGTTTTTCCTTTTCTCTTATTTCATCTTTTTTCCTTTCTATTCTTTCTTAATTTGTCTTTTCTCGTTTTTTCGGCTTCTTCAGCTTTTCATTTTTTTTTCTTTTAATTTTATCTGTTATTCCAATCTTTTTCTCTCATTTGATAATTTTTTCGCAATGTATTCTTCATACTTGTTCGTAAAATGTATCTCAGGCTGTTATTGCTATTGCATTTACAAATTGCTATCTTAATTTTAAATTTAAGAGCTATGCCAGTTTATCTTGTGTTTCTTTTGGGATTAGGCCTTTTATTAGTGCTTCTCTCATTTTGACTTCTTTTATTTCTGTTTTTCCAAAGAGTGCCATATATAACACATGTAGAGGAATTTAGATCTTTTCTTCTTCTTTTAATTTCTTCTATGCTGTTGCAATGATTACCTTTTAAATTCTCTTTCAGAGATTTTTTTGCCCCTTGTGTGCTGCCAAATGTGCTTGTGTTTCTTTTACTTTTTTTTGGCATACTTGGCATTCCACTGTTATGTATATATCAGACCTTCTTCTGTTATGTTCTTTCAAAATTGGAAGCTTATCTATTATGCACTTAATGAAAGCACTTCTTCTCACACTACTTTTTCTTGTTGTGCAATGAATTCTCTTGGTCGTCTTTAGCTTTTTCCACAAATAGGTTCAATCATAGATTATAATTTCTGCTTCTGGCTTTAAACTTTTAACTGCTTTTGTTTCTTTTTATTCTGCTTCTATTTTTGTATTCGTTACTAACTTGCAAAGCAGTTTGGCTGATATGTTAGTTCATCTGTTTTCCCACTCTAGGCAGTACTCTATCTCTTTACAACTAACTTTTTCAGCTTGTATAATTTTCCTACTTATTGTTTCCTTCTTTGCTAAACTATCAGCTCTATCATTCCACTTATCTTTATTATGACTTTTAACTTTAATTAGATCTATCTGAATGTTTTTTGTCTTGATCAGGTCTTTAATCTTTATTATCTATATTGTATTCTTCTTTTTAATAATCTTGTTTCTATTTGCTTGTTCTAAGCTTCTATTAATATTTCTTATTGCAGCATTACTATCAGTATGTATCTTGATCTGTTTCTCTTTTGGTATTGTTAAAATTGCTGCCCATATTGCTACTAGCTCTGCTACCATCGATGTTTGCCAACATTCAAGTCCAAATGTTAATTCTTCTTCTGGCTATTTTTGTATTTCATCTGTTTGGACCCATCCTATACTCATACTGTTGCTAGGCGTTAGCTCTTTACTTTCTTTCCCATTAGTTGCACCATCAATATATATTATGTATTTGCTTTTGTCTCTTATAATGTTTCTCTTTAGAACTTCTATTATTTCTTGACTAATATTCTTTTCTAGTTCTTGTCATTTAAT
>CAJVQA010003942.1:0-18438 GCA_910591915.1 Cetraspora pellucida | reverse complement strand
GTTTTAATTAATGTAATACCAAATTGTTCAATAAAGACCGAGGCCAGGCCTCACTCTAAAAAAAAAAAAAAAAAAAATTAATAATAAGTAAAGTATTAAGATCTTGAAAATTTGGTATATGTATTGTTTTGTACAACAAATTACTTATCTTTATTCATTTCACTTATTCAATTACAAGCATATTTAGGTTGGTCTCTTAACTCTTATACAATTGCCAATAAAGTATAATTAATATTTCTATTAATTTCTCTTCTAAATTTTTTGATTAAGTTAATATATATAGCAAAACTCTTAACTTTAATGCCAATTATTTTAATTTCATATACTCTATTGCAATTTAACATCTTATTTAAATTTCTAACTTTTTCAATATTAACATTCTAATATACTTAATTTTAACTATATTTGTATCTGGTATTTTAACAAACAAACTTTAACAAATTGCTAACTATAATGCATAATTACCAGAACTTCATTTTTATACAGATGGTTCAGTTAATAAACTGGATATCTCAAAATGCTTAATAGGCATCCAATAGGCCCAAATTTTAAACAATAATATACTGTATACATTTTAAGCCCAAAGAAGATACTGGCCTTATTCTTTTAAGTTTGAGTTTACTGCTATCTTATTAGTTTTTATTATTATTTTGAGTAACTGTATTATATATATATACACTAACTCACAGTTTGTAATTTCTAAATATTATAGTTTTTTAAACTTAACACATACTCTATTCTATATACTTATTGACTTTATCAAATTATACAATATTTATAATATCTTTTACAAATTTACTACTTATTAAAATAATTAGTACAATAATCTTGCAGACTAACTTATATACAGTTATTACAATTTGTTATATTTTATCTTTATTTCTTATAATATTTACAATTTTGCATATATTTTAAACTTTGAAAACTTTTTTTTAGAATTACTTATTTGTTACAATATTTATACAATATATTATATATATATTTATACATTATAGATTATATAAAATAATTTTTAAAAATACTACAAAATTCTTAACCAAATTAATGGGCAAGCTATTTAGCTATATACTGTATTAACAACAATCAAAAAATTTTAAACTTCCCACATAGCTTTTACTTCTTTACTCTTAAGTTTTTAGAATTAAAATTCTATTAGATAATTTTTCTACTTTATATATTTTATATAAATAATATTACTTATATTCTCTATCTGTTATTAATACTATCAAATTAGTTTTTATCTTTACTAGACAACCTGTTTATTTAATTAATTGCTATATAGTCTTATAGACATTTTATTACAATATACTTTAAACACCAAAACAATTAACACTACTTCAAATATTATAACAAATTTATATATCAAAATCAAGCTATTGAGTAGTATAACTATTTACTATATATCAGATTTATCTTTAGTTTTTTAATTCTAACAAGTCTAATACCAAATAAATATATTAATATTATTGCAAGTTTGTTATGCAAAAAAGTAACTATAATACTTGTTATCAAGTTTTTTAATTAACAAATCTATTATAAAATTTAAATTCTATATTGTATTTTAAGATTTATAACTCAATCTTCTGAATATAACATATATCAAACTTTGTGTTATATTCATTATATTCTCTCTTATTTAATTCTATTAGATTAAAAATAAAATTCTAGTATATTCAATAGATTAAATATTAAATTAATCTCTTATACATAATTACTAACACTCAAATCTAAATAAGCCTTGACTATTTCTGTTTGTTTAGGTTATAAATAAATTAGTCTGAGCTTTTATTTTTTTTATAATATTTAAAAACACAATTATACTTTATATAAAATCTCAATAAATATTCAATGAAAATAAAAGCATAGTTTACTATTAATATTAAAAAAATAATATTAAAACAAAAGAGGAATAATTTAATATATATAATAATAAAACATTTAAATATTTTATATCTAATTAGAATACTAGTATTAATATATAAAATTGCTAGAATTAATACTTTTTGAGATTCAGTTTAAAACAAATTCTTATTTTATAAAAAAATTTATTATTTTAATTTTTTAACTAGAATTGTAATATTTTAAGTTGTATAATAAACTATATTAAATTTTTTATAATAATTTTTTTTTTGTATAGCTTTAATAATTTAAAACTTAAATATTTTAAAGATTCAATTTTCAATTTTAGTTATTGTTTTGCTTATATTACTTATTAATCTAACTTCTTTATTATTATTGTTTAAAACTTCAAATAATAAATTTAAAACATTTGATTAATCTATATAAGCAAAATTTTTTTTAAAATTATTTGTAAAATAAGAAATTTATTTTATAGTACTATGGCATTAAAGTGCTAGAGTATTGTAACCAATTAAAATTTAAATTTAGATGCAATATGTAGATCATTTTTTGTATAATAAAAATACTAAATTTTTAAAAATTGATTATATTTTAAAATTTTGACTAGAAAATTATCTTTTATATATATATATATATATATATTATTAATATAATGTTCAAGTAGAAACTTTTTATATATAGAATCATAAGTTCTAAAATTAAAGATTTCTAAACTATATTTGTGCTACAAGTTAGCATTCAATATGACATTAAATATCCTATTTCCTATGAGTGCTATAGCTAACTATTTCAAATTACGTTTTAGCTAGAATAGGTTGAAGAAGACCTTCAAGTGATTGTCTGAATATTATTAAATATAAGTAGTTAGTGAATAACCTTCTATAAACCATTTGATAATAAAGAGTTAATATTTATAGTTTAAGATATTGGTAAGTAAATTTTAGTACATTTAAATTTTAACATAATGTTATGAGATATTTTTCATTGATTTTGGTATGTGTTGTGAATAGACCAGAGATCTTGATAAAACCAGTTTAATAGATCATTTGAAAGCTAGAATAGAAGGGTATCAGTTTGTTTGTTAATAAGTGCTTTGATATTTTCGTAAATAGTCAAAGTAAAGGTTTTAGTTATAATATATAAGATATATTTAAATTGAAAATTTGGTGTGCTGAGTGTAAAATTTAAAAGAATATTTAGTAAGGTTGTTAAGGTTATGTTGATAATTTTTAGTGATATTAGAGTATCTTGTATTGTATTTTTAATTAATTATAGAATATTCAAAGTATTACTAGGGCATAAAAATAAATGAAAAGTATTTTCAGTATTTGTATAACAGGAGCAGTTTGAAGTAATATAGAGGTATGGGTAACAAATATTAAGATTTTGCATAGTAGGTAGGTTATTAGTAAGAATTTTGGTACAGAAAGAGTATTTTTGTAAGTTATTTTTAAATAAGGAGATAATTTTAAATTTTAATGAACATTTAATGTTTGTGATGTTTTGAAGGAATTTTAGAATTGATCATTTGACAATTTCTTGAATAGTTATAGAGTTTTTAATAAAGGTGTGAACTTTAATAGGGATTAGATAGTTATTCTATATAAAATAGTTTGGAGTATTAAATTTTGAGTTATTAATTTTGAGAATAAGTTTTGTAGTTTCTTGTTTGGCAAGCAAATTTGCTTAGTTGTAAAAAATATTTATAGAGTATGATTTAACTTTATAAAGAGTAGTAGTAATGTTTTAAGTTGTTTAAGGTAGTTAATATAGTAAATAATATCTCAAATTTTGGTTTGTATAGGTTTTAAGTTAATAATTGAATTAAGATTTCTAATTGCAGTTGTATTATTAATGTAAATATTTAAGAGAATGTTAAATAGAACTGCAAATAAAAGAGTAAGGTTGAGTCAGAGTAAGATTGTATAGCTGTATTAAATTTTATAGATGTATCATATTTATATATACCATATTTGGTTTCTGGAATTTGTAGATTTTTGATTAATCTATTAGTATAGAAGTGTAATTTATCTGTGTTAAGTTGGATAATAAGATAATTTAGATTAGTTAGTTGTTTTTGGTATAATGGTATGTTGATAATTATTGAATAAGTTGAGCTTCATGTGATAGAAGTAATATTTGTGGTTTTATTAATAGAATTAATTGAATAATAGTGGTGCTATATATATAAATTAGAGCTAAGATTTCTTTAAAATCAATTTGAATAGTTATTGAGTCTTTTGATTTGATGGCTGAGTTATAGAATAGAAAGATTAAATAAAAATTAGTGTTGGATAGTTAGTAGTTGGTAGTAGTTGTAAGAATCCTGAAGTGAACATGAAAATTTCAAAGAATAATAGTTGTTATAAAGAGACTTATTGAAAGATATATAGTGTTTGGTTATTTGTTTAATATATATAATAAAAGTAATGAGAGTTTAAGGATAAGAGTGGTGATATTAGTTTTATTGTATTAAGAAAGAAATTAGTAGAAGAAAGATTTATATGAGGCCAAGTTTGGGTTGTAATATTAGATTGGTTTCGATATAAAATTTGAGTAAACCATTTTGGCTGGCAACTGTTATTAGGTTTATTTGTGCATAAGTAAATATTGTTTCATGTAAGAATATTTTTGTTATTTGAAGTTGTAATTTGTTCTAAAAAGATAATTTTATTACTTCTAAGACTATTAATAATAGACATAGGTAGATTAAAAGAAAGGATGTTATAGATATTTTTTTTGGTATTTATGAGAAAAAAGATGTAATTTGTGAGATAATTAAGAATAAAATATCATTTAAAGCTAGTTGAGAAAGATGAAAAAATAAAGTGTAATTTTGTATTTTTTAATAATAGCTAGTTAAAGTATTTAATAAAAGTTGAGGTAACTATATTTTGGTGAATCATTCTTTAATTCATTGGATGCCAATGTTTTAAGAATTGGTAGTGTGTTAAATATTTATTCAGTATTAGCTGCACTGACTTTTTGAATAATGTTATTAAACATTGGTAAATTAAAGTTAAGTAGATTAGTAAGGATTATATTTTTTTAATATAGATAGTGAAAAGATGAGAGAATTTAGATTGTGTATTTGTATGAACTAGGATAATTTGAAGTAGATATTCTAATAAAGGTTGTAAAATCAAGTTGAAGAGTGATGGGATTTGTAAAGATGTTATTTTTTGTGTTAAATAAGAGTAAGAAAGCTTTTAATTTTGTTTTGAATTTGGTAAGAGTTAGTTTGGAAGATCTTTTGTTATTATAAAAAATGCCAAGATATTAAATTACATTATGTAGTTTTTTGGGTAGAATGTATTGTTGATTTATTGAAAGAAAGGGAGTTGAATTTGATAAGAATTTGGGTTTAATGTAAAGAAGACTGATTTGGTAGTGTTAATTTCTATATTATTGAATTTATATAATTTAGAGGTATCATTTATAATGTTTTGTATTATATTTGCATTTTCACAATACCAGATGGTATCATCTCTAAAAGCCAATAGTGGAATTGTTATTGAAGGGGATGCTGTGTTAGTTATAATATTAATAAGAGATTGATATAAAATTTTTAATAAATGGTTTTTGTACTTTTTTGAATAAAGTAGAATATAGAATCATAGTAAATTTTTTAAAAAAAAGATGAGTATATTTTACCTTGTTCAATTCCAGAATTAATTAGTATTTGTGAGATAAGACTATAAGCAGTAATTACTCTAGCAAATCAATGCAAATATAGTTTTGTAATTAGATTAATTCCTGTTTGAAAAATTTCTATCTTTTTATAAATATTTTGGAGTTTTGATATATTAATTTTATTGAAAGGCTTAAACATATCTTGAAAGAGAATTCAGGCTTCTTTGTTAATAGTTATATAATATTTAATTGTATTATATAGAATTTGTATAGGAAGATGTGTAGAGGAGTTTTTTGAAGCTTTGAAGTTTAGATTTGATAGAAGATTATTATAAGAAATAATATTATCTAATTGATTTGTAAATATTTTAGTAAAGTTTTTTTGAAAGGTTCTATTAGAGAAATTGAGTAAACTTGATTTAGTATATAGTTTCAATTGGATTTTTTAGGAACTAGAAAGATATTAGAAAACTTTCAGTCTAAGAAAATTTTTTGAAAATAAAAACATTTATTTAAAAAGAGTTGAAAAAAATGTTTTGTGCTTTAAAACTACATATTTTATATGTTTATAGCAGGTTTTTAAGGGACCTGCTGCTTTTTAATTAGGTAAATTGAAGATAGTGTTTTGCTATTCTTGTTCAGTAATTTTATAAATAAGATTTTGATAGTGGATTTCAAGTTCAGGATGTGATTTATAGAGAGAGTAGAATTTAGATGTTAATGAAATAGTTTCAAGAAGTTTGGTTTTGAAGTATTCAGTAAAATGAAGTTTAAATACATTTAGTATTTTATCATGTTTTGTGAGGAGGTTATTGTTAAAAAGTAGTCTATCTATATAGATGTTATTATATTTTTCAAGTATTTTTTTGTAAAAAAGTTTAGGTGTCTTTTTAAAGATTTGTTTTGTTCTATTTTTTCTTTAATTTCATTATAGATTAATTGTTAGTATTGATAGTTAAGTGCAGTTTTGATAGTTTGAAATTCTTTTTTAACTTGGATTAGTGAGAATAATGTTGTTTGTAATATGCAATCTGAGTATTTGGTCTGGTAGTTGGTAAGTAATGTATTAAAGTTAGTTGAGTTCATATAATTTTTAAGAAATTGGATTTCTTTGTAATGAAAATAAAGTGATAAATGTTTTGGTGATAAAGAGTCATGAATTTCTTATATTATTTTAATTTTTTTGAAAAGAATATGTTTAGTAGAGGCTTTGATTAATGCTTTATAAATTTTGTTTCATGTAGTATTGAGTTGGTTTTGGTTTGAGATTGTTGAGATTATTAAAGATAAATGTTGAAGATTTTTAGTAGTTGTTTATTGTAGTTTTCAAGATTTTCTTTGATACATTTTTTTTAGAAAAAGACTTTACACTTATATTATTTATAAGGTTTGAGTTTATTGATTATAATAGAAATTTTAAGAGTTATGATTTAATGATCAGATTTGATTATACCAATTGGAAAAATTTTTGTTTAGTTAATATTAGTAATAGATAAATTAGTTCATATTTGATCAATTCAGCTTTGTATATTGTTTTGACTAAAATTAAAGTTTGATGTATTAGAGTAGATCTCTTTAAATTAGAAGCTAATTAGGTATTAAATTATTTGGCTTTCTAGAATTGATGATTTTTTTGAAGAAGATCTGTTAATTCTTGGATTTGGAATACTGTTTAAGTCTTCTATAATAATTAGTTTATATTTGTTATTTTGGATAAAAGAAATTAACTAGTTTTGAATTTCTTTGCAAGTTGTTTTTTTTTATAAGTTAGGAAGTATATTTGAATAGTCTGATAGGTGTGTTTTTGAAATAGAAATTGAGTCCAATTATATGACCACTGTAATCATGAGATTTGGCAATATATTTTAAAATTTTTTTGTATACAAGATGCCAACATCAGCTTGATTAGGATTTGTATATGAGTTTCAGAAACTGATATAATTTTGGATTTAGTTATTAAAGATTTTTCCTTTTTTAGAGGACAAATGTGTTTCAGAGTATCCAAAAATTTCAAAGTTGTTTTCTTGTAAGAGTTTTATTAAAAAAAGTTTCTTGTTAAGTTGAGAGAGATTATTTATGTTTATTAATTCAATTTTAATTGGTATAGAGATATGTTTAGATGTGATTATTGATAGAATAGAAGGAGGGATTGTAGTAATGTTTAGATGGATTGGTTGGTTGGATGTAAAGATATTAATAGAGTTTGTGTTAGGAATTGTCTAATTGAAAGGTGTTAGTAATGGTAAATGATAGTATATATCATAAAGAAAAGGATCTATTTTTGTATGATTTGATAGTATTTGGTCTGTAGTTTTTAACTAAATGTATAATTTTATTTTTTTAAAATTTATAAATATTTTTATTAGATTGAAAAAGTTATTTAGATGTAGATATTGAATGAATTTTTTAAGTATAACAGATTTAATGATTTGAGATAGGTTGTGTTGTTTTAAGAATTTAGTATAGCATTTGTTTATCTCAATAGAAGATGAAGCATTAGAGGTAGAAATAGTATTTATAATGTCTTCTACAGAGTTACTCACTATTTTAAGCTTACCTTGCACAGTTGTAAAGGATACCATAATCTGCCCAGTACATTGGGTCTGGTTATCATATTTCTAATTATTCACTACAATAGTTTTATTATTTATTTACTGTTATTATTCTTTTCTAAGTATGGTCCATATATGTGGAGGATATTATTATCTTAAAAGTGATAACTGCATTAATGTTTATTTGTAGAAGATTTGATATATATAATATAATGTTTGTAAGTATATTAGGTGATTGTATATATATTACTACATGTTAGTTTAATTATTAATTATAGTTTCTACTATTACAACTAATGCTTTTACTCTTATAAAGTTCTGGTTTCTAACTGGTACTATCAAAGAGATTCTATTTTCCTTATTCAGAACTTCAAAATAGATTTCTAGTCTTTACATCCAGATTGGATAAGTTCCTAATTCTTTATTGGTTCCTCTTTAGTACCTTTCATTAGACTTATATCAGATTAATATCCATCTATTGCCACTTAACCAGATATATTTCTTAATATAACATAATATGTTACACCAATACCTGTATCTAGAATTACAGGACCAGAGTGTAGAACAGCAATACCCTCAACTTCACAGATCATGTTTGACTGTTATATAGGTTATATAATACCAAATATATATATATTTATTCAAAAATCATCATCAGTAGAATTCAAACTCTAAATCTGACTATCTTAGATGCAACAACTTTACTACTTTACTAAGTCACTATATCCTTATCTTTTGTATATTAATAAAAAAATTTCTTACAAAATTTTAGTATAAGCTATGCTTTACCTAATTCTAATCTTAATTTTAAATTTTTTTTTTTTTTGGTATTAAGGTGACCTCTTTGGTCTGAGCTTTTTATTAATACTTATAGCAAGTACATGTTTTATATAGACATATCTATAATGAACTATTAGACGAGTATACAACTAGTTACATATGTAACTTTTCTATATTACCTATTTAAAGAGTCTGCCTGAGAGTTCTCCACCAGTTGCTATACCTAACATCCCTGCTTAGGTGTTCTATTTAAACCCTCTGATCTAACCCTAGTATTAATTTTACCAGGTTACAGACCTGGATCTATTCACATTTGACCAAAGGACTATAATTCTTAAATTATTTTTATTCTCAAAGTAAATCTACCAGAGTGAGCTATATTTTCTTTTATTGCTAACCTGGTTTGACACTATAGCTAAGGCCAATACTTGCAGTCAGGGTTATCTCTTAAACCACTATTACTCTTGTAAAGTTCACCCAAACCCTGGTACTCATCTTTCCAACTTTTTCTTTATTATCTCCTACTAGCCACAACTCAGAACTAACTGACTCCCCAGACTTCCAATCCAGATGGCCTGATATGGTATATTTATGTATCTTTTTCCTTCAGTGATTTCAGCAACCTGGTTGGTCATATGCTTCTTTACACATTTTTGTCATTTGGTTTATCAAACAGTTCCTATAAAGGTGTTTTATGGGCTTCCATCAGTCCAATGGCACTATCAAAAGTTTGTGCTACCTCTTTACTTGGAATTTCCAAGTGAGTTTCTGTCTCTTCAGTTTCTTAGCCTTCTACACCTGGTGGTCTTATCATGAGTTTGCCTGAAGCCTTATACAATACCAGTTTTATATTCTTCTATGTATATGTACTGTGTAATATTACACTTCGTATAGATTCCCCAAGCTCACAATGTTAGGTGAGATCTGACTTGTTGTATCTAAGATTACAGATGCCCAAAACCCAACCAATTAACAAGAGACAGTTACCGTAATACAGGTATAATTTCCAAAATTCGTCGTCTGTGGGAATTGAACCTTAGACCTGCCACTTGAGGGTTGACAACCTATCCACTTCACTAGGTCACCACACCCATATAGTGAAACCTCTTTAAGCACATCCTTTATAAATACACAACTTCTTTAAATATATACTCAAATTCAACTCATATACATATATATAATCTTTATAAATGCACTTTTTCTTATAGTTTTTTAAGTGCATGTTATTAAAATTTGATCCAAAAAGCATGTACTTAGAAAGGTTTTACTGTATTAATGCTAAACTTACAGACAAATATCTGCAACCCATCTTTGTAATTCATAACTAGACTAATACTTCTTAATAGTAATCTAAGTTTAATTTAATTTAATTGTTAACAGTAATATTAAACTTGTATAATAGTAGTATTAAGTTTGTATAACTTATCTTTCAACTCAGCAAGAAAGATAAGTTTACTAGTGACTTTATTCTCTGTTAAAGAATATATCTCTGTAAAAATTTTAAATTAACTATATATACTATAGATTGTGAAACAAAAAGCAATCTTTAGATGTAAGATTCTTCTCAAGTTTATTATTTATTTTACCCCAAAGTCGAAAGCATGAAAGTATTTGTTTAGTTGATCATTATACGTGGTCAAGTGAATGCATTTTTTTTTTGAAAACCTCTGGAAATGACGATTGAAAATAGCCTTCCGTTTCAATTTCATATAGAATGTCGATCAGAAATGTCGATCGTCTGATATAGAATGTCGATCATTCAAATTTCATAGTAAAAAATTTACCCCCTGAAATGTCGATCGTCTGTTATTATTACTTATTATTACTTATTACGTCAAAAAATTCAACTCCCTTATTTCCGCTACGGGAAAATAAACCGGTAAATCTGGGGCCCTTCGGTCCCCGGCTGATTTGGGATTTATCTCTTATTCCCGCCGCTGCGGGAAATAAATAGTACTTATTCACCGAATACGAATGCGAAGCTATAGTTACACCCGATCTTGCTTTCTGATTGGTGTTTAGACACATCTGTACGTAGATCGGTGAAATTTGACACGAAAAAGTTTCAAGCATGTCAAATTTTACAAAGTACGTAACTCCCGGTCGAAGATTATGTTTTTCTGAGGGTGTCACCGCCGGACCAGGAGCATATGAGCGTGGAGAGTATATTTATGCGAGTGTTGTTGGTGTCGTTCAAGAATTAGCTCCAGCAGCTGAAGGAGAGGTATTTATTTCATAGCCATTTACCCACAAGTATTAGCAACTTATTATTTGTATCAATCAAATTAGCCACGAATTGTAACTGTAACGAGGGAAAAAATTCAATCTGCAGTTCCGGATGTCGGTAGTATTGTAAGATTCTTTAAATAAACATATCATTCTCGTTTGATAAAAAAATTAAGAAATCCTAAATTTCAGATAACCGGAAAAGTAATTCGCATGACAACTAAAGAAGCTGTTGTTTCTATAATGATTGTTGGTACCATGCCATGCAAAGAAGATTTTCAGGGTATCATCCGGTAACGTAATTGAGTTCGTATTTGTGAAAATTCTTGAATCTCATAAATTTTTAAGTTCGCAGGATGTTCGCGCTACGGAAAAAGACAAAGTCAAAATTTACAATTCTTTTAGACTTGGCGATATAATTAGAGCCGAAGTTGTATCCTATTAATTTAATAATTCCAAATATTATAAGTTGATTGCTTCCCTTGATTCGATAATCCAATTATCAAAGATATCTTTGGGTGATGCACGATCCTATTATTTGTCCACTGCTAAAAACGAACTTGGTGTTATTTACGCGCAGAGCGTTGCAGGTTTGATTTATTTGAACATTTGGCTCTATTTTAATGCGTTACAATCTCGACATTTAATGTCACGTCACGTCCCAGGTGCTGTCATGATCCCCATATCGTGGCAGGAAATGCAGTGTACCAAGACTAAAGCAATTGAGCCTCGAAAATGCGCGAAGCCTGACATTCCCTTACCCGAAAACTGAACAATATTGGATTGAAAATTTGATATTATAAATAATCAGGTATATTGCATTAGGAAAGTAGAACTATTAGAGGGTCAAAGGACTATATTCAACGGTGACACGATTTGTCACGTAGATCATATGTGTAAAACTTTTCATTATTAGTCACACGATTTGTCACGGGTAAAATTTTTAATATCGATAAATTCAAACGATATATACATGTTTCCTGACTCCTGTTTAGTGCAATAATTTGGAACTTGTAATGGTTATTGAAAATAAAAATACATATGACCAAAGTAGTCGTAATTTAATAACGATAGTAAATTTTTATAAGTCATAATAGGTAATAACAGGCCATAGGCCAACACTAGCGATGACAGTATCCGGATTTTAGTTAGAGTTACATTTAGCGTTAGAAAGGGTCATAATATATGGTAAATTATGCAAGAACCATTTTTTGTTAAGACATAAAAGTTGGTTTCATAGACATAATTTTGAGTTATTTTGATTTGAAATTTTTGAGGTCTTTGAATCGTGAAATCTGATTGGCTTGGGTTTGCCCATATATTTACTAACAAAATCTTAGATCTAAAAGAAACATAAATTTATTATATTTGTTATTGAATGTTCTACCTATTAATATAATTATATTATATAATTTATTTTTATTGGTTAACGTTTTTAGAATTATAACTATCACTTATTTTAAAACACGTATGAGACCCGCATACATAGTTATAATTATCGAAATTAGTCTATCCAGAGAATTAATTTAATTGTTTTAATGCATGAAAAAAGAATCACTCTTAAAAGTAATATATGAAGGTCGCTCAAGAGACTTTTGAGCTACTATTATGTCAGTATTAATGTCTTGAATCAATGCATCTATTCAGATAATCATAATAAACGTTTAGTTCAGATAACTTATTCGAAATTTTCGAAATAATGTAATTGCAAATTCACCTATTGAATCATAATCGCGTTCCGGACGAATACGACCCAACACAATAACACGCAATTCTACTCCGTAAAAATTTTCAAGAAAATCATGTATAATATGAACTTCCTAAATACAGAAATAATCATTGAAGATGTAAAAATCAATGTTCTAACAATACAAAAATATACAGTAGATCAAGAAATTATCTTTATATACAAACCGCACTTTTTTTTTCATTTTTATAATAAGGATTCCACCCTAAACTCATCACCATTGGATAAACGGATAAATCATTGCCAACCTGTGCCCACCCAAAATAAATCCCTGTTTCTACGTCTTCACATAGGGCATTTGTCGCTGCTTCTGAAAGGTTGGCTTTTTATTTAAAATCCAAAAAATAAAAATGCGGAGTGGGTATGTATGATAAAATAAGAATTAAGTATAAAATAAAAATTAAATACCTGTTGGAATCCCGAGCTCTTTACTACCCCGACCGAAGCCTTGAATTACTATTCCTTTCATTTTTATTGGATAAGGCGAGCTAACAATGTCCGGACCAACTAATAAAGGACGTGTTGTTTCTGATAATTCTGTCATTTAAAAAAAAATAGCAGTCAGACTAAAATTACTAAAATTGCGAATTGCGTAAAATGATCAATTTGAAAGCAGAAAAAGAAAACGAAAGTTTATGTAGACCTACTAGCCACTTTCGCCACGTATTGACAAAATTGAATCGCCACGACACAGCCATGGTGGCGATGAATTTTTTTAAAAACCGTCAATGTTACACGACTGATTTTTCACCCGGTGTGCAACATATAAAAAAATTATTAGATCACCTATAATAAAAATGGTGTTGGATTGAAAGATCAGTCGTGTAACATCAATTATGTATGTGATAAAACTAAACTATAATTTCTGGGACACCTGCTCATTACCCGAAATATTTTTGGTTGTTCGGTAAATTACCTAACTCTCCGGAAACTACATCACTGCCCCCCGGACTGAAGGTCTGAAGACAACGATGTAGTTTCCGGAGAGTTAGGTAAGTTACCGAACGACCAAAAAGATTAGGGTAATGAATTATGATAATAGCTGTAATGCGTAGTGGTAATTCTGGCCGAATTCGTAATTTCCAGCCCGAGTTACAAATATTAATTCCGGCCGAACATATAATTTCTAGAGTTTCGGCCTAATTACAAAATACTTTTCAAGTGATCTTGAATTTTCAACGAAAAATATTTCTTGGCGCTCAAAAGGAATCCATTGACATAGCATATATTAAATTGTGAAATATCTTCTTAATATCTACACCTCTTATATGAATTTAGTTAATTATGCATTTCAAACTATATTTTGCGGTTTCTGCAAATTGCATAAAATCATCGTCCCTGGCGGGTCACAAATCACCACCACAGTAGATATACAATTTTGATTGGTTATAATATGATCCTTTTAAAGATCTAATATTTCTGAAACTTTTGAATGAAGGTTTCTTGACAAATACCTGAGTAAATTTAAAAGGAATTTCATCAAGTTTATCCTAACAATAATTTATATTGCTCTATTCTATTGTATTTATTTATAACAATTTAAAGTTTATAATAGCTTGTAAATTTGGTCGTTAATATAATTTTTAATCAACACCTTTAATATTTAAAAATATAAAAAATAAAAGAATTTTTAACCAATTACAATTGACTATATAAAATTAGCCAATCATAATTGATTGTGTAATTATAAATTTTGGCCGTTTTTAATAAAAAGATGTTGGTTTATGCTGTCCTTTGATGTTGAGTCAGTAAAAACCTTATAGATACATGATTGCATAAATGTCTTTCAGAAATGATATCGATATATTTAAGACAATTCTCCCGAACGATTCATGCAAATCTTTTTTCTGTCAATATCAATTTAAATAACGACCGGCTACAAATTTTACGGCACCAATTTGCGTGCCTACAAAACAAACGTACAATTAAAAGTACGACCCAAAATGATAAACTGACAGATGAGCAAAAAAAACTTATTGATGGTATGATAAGAGTTGATCAAGCAGGAGAAATAGGTGCAAATTGGATCTATAAAGGTCAGATGTTTATTTTAGGTAGAGATAAAAAAGTTGGTCCTGTGATTCAAGTGAGTCAGTGAAAAATTGAAGAGCATCCCTTGAACCGTTCTATTACTATCATGAAGCTTGAAATATGCTGCAACATAGACTTGATTCAGTATCACAGATCACTCATGATAATTTGCAGACTGCAAGACGGTTTAAGGGATAACGAAAATTCTTTTCATGCCCCAAAGTTTCCTGCCCCTAACATTAGTTAGTGGTTTTAGTAATAATTTCATGCCTCTAAATTTAGCACTTGATTTTTTTGATTATCTGATTGGCTAGATATAAACATTATGGGCATAAAAATAATTTTCGAAGGGATAATATATAGGTATCTGGCAAGCACTATCACAGTAAGCTGCCGGATAATTGTTAAAATCACATGATAACCGAAATAACTGACCACAGGAAATGTGGGACCAAGAAAAACATCATCTTCGTACGTTTGATGAAATGATCCCTCGCTATAGGGTAAGGCCTACTTTGCTGCGTCCGATTTGGGAAGCAGTAGGTTTTATTCTTGGTGCCGGCACCGCACTTATGGGTAAAGAGGCAGCCATGGCTTGTACTGAAGCAGTTGAAACTGTAATTGGAGAACATTATAATGAGTAAACATCTTTTACTGTAATTACGATCTCGAAATCGAGAGTTACACTGTTACATATTGATTTTACAATCATTTGATAGTCAACTGCGAGATTTATTGCATATCGAAAATGTGGATGTTGAAGATTTGAAAAAGGTTTAAATTTTACATTATTCAATATCAATGAATTGGCTAATGTTTCTCACTCATTACAATTATGTTCTTATATGAAAAGATAATCAAAGAGTTCCGTGACGATGAATTGCATCATTTGGATACTGCAGTGGATTATGAAGCACGAAAGGTAACGACATTGTATCCTAATTTGATCCAGTTTAAGATATTTTATGCTTTATTGTAATGAAATCCTTTTAAGGCACCATTATATAGTTTATTGTCAACCGTTATACATAATGGATGCAAAGCTGCTATTTGGATAACTACAAGAATTTGATCGACTCTTTGGCTAAGGGTAATTCAATGTTTATACTAGAGTTTAGATCCGGGTTATAGTAAACCGGGTCACCCGTGTCAAAACGGTTCAAACGGGTCAAAACGGTTGAATATGTAACCTCACAATCTGTTACTATTACGCAGAAACATAAAATTTAACACATTATTATTGTATTGTGAAAATAAACACATCTTTTTTCTTACTAATTTATCTAAATGTTCAATTCTGTTAACCTGGATTTAGAAAAAGTTACAACTTTCGAAGGCTACCATACGACTATCTTTGGCGAAAATTTTGCTAAAAATCTTCCTATGTATAAGCCTTCAATATTATTTTCTTTGCTTTGCTAATATATAATACACTGTGTGTGTTCGGCACGTTTGATCGTACCCAAGTAATTCGTAGCGCCGGGGTTCGGGTGATTGCGTTACATAAATTGCGTGATCGTAGCGGTAGACAGCATAAAAATTAAATGCCTAATATATACGTACATATGTGCGTACGTTGTTACGAAAAATGTAATACACTTTTCCTTTCGTAATACCCTCCATTAATAATAGTAAATTATTCGAGAATATTATTCGACGATAACGATATAAAACCCGCAACGAGTACAACGAAGAGAGAATATACTAACTGCACTATCGTTCCTAAGTTTATGTCTGTGACCCTACGCTAAATTGATTTCGAGTCATAAAGTCCCTCCCAGGTCACAACACTATTCACAGGTTTGTATTTATACTATCGTATTATTTTTTTTCATGCTTATTGTCCGGATCTCAGATTCGAACTGAATTTTTTTAAAAATTTTTCGATAATATCGAATCGAACTCCACCTTCAAATTTAAAAAAACTAGTTATCCATAATTCTCGCCGTCGAGATTATTCAAACCGCTCACCGATTTCAGATTATGATCCGGATGATGATTTTGCATTCGGTTCGGAACTCTAGTTCTACAAGTTTAATTTGCGAATCCATATTTTAAATAGAATTTGTTCTATATAACGCAATAATAATTGTTAAATCTATCGTATTGTAAGTACATGTGCATGGCAAATACTTTGAAAATTTAAAGAGCTGCTCATGGTTGATAGAATTCTGGTAATTTTACTAGAGTTATTTATAATACTCATGGCTAAATTTGAGTTTATACTAGATCAAGTATAATACATATATAGAACTTTTTATAAATCAATTGGGTTTCTGTTAATAGAAATTATAAAGATTGATATTTTAAAAAAATTTATATTGTAACTTTTATGATTTATAATTTGATAAATTTTGAAATTATTTTTGTAATTTAATAGTTAAAAGAAAACTTAGATTTTAAGTTTTTCTTTAGATATTAAGTTGTAAAAAATAGATTTATAATTTATTAAATTAAGTTAAAATATTAATTTTTTTAAGAGGTGTGATATTTTAGTGAAGTGAATAAGTTGTCAATCTTTCAAAAAGCATGTTGTAAGTTCAAAACTTATCAATGCTAAAAATTTAAACAATCATTTGTATTATAGCGATTGTTTTTTATCAATTAATTGGAATAAGATATTTGTAATTATAATTGCATCAGCATAACTGGCAGATTATAAGGCATTAGTATAATCTTGATTATATAGAAAAATATAAGTCTGTATCAAGTAGTACAAGTTCTTGTAATTATATAAATCCATAGAATTGAAAAACAGAAGTTCATTTGAAAAAATCTAAATAAAGAAATAATAAAGATTTTTGACAATATTTCTGTAAAGATTAGATTTAGAAAACAGATATTAATATAAAAAAACCAAATAGACAAAAACTTCTAGATAAGAGTATTACTAATCAGGTTATTAAAATCTGATTAGAAGAAAAGAATATTAGTTCAAACTCAGTATACTAAAAACAGATTACAGTTTTATTAGCTTATCTAAATTGAAAATTTAAGAACAAAGTAGAAGTATATTATAACTACTAAACATATATTATAAAGTTGATACTAAGATTCAAGTAAACTTTACAAGGATTAGTCTTATTAATAAAAATTATAAAATAAATAAGTTAGTTAACAAAAAAGTATTTAGAAGTTTATAGTTAGATAATATACTCTAAAATAGATAATAGCTTAACAGATATATTTAAAAAAAAGTTATATATTAAGTTAAACAGTATTTAGATATATGAAAATTTTTTTTTATTTTTTTTTATTTTATTTTATTTTTAAAACTGATGTTATTAGAGGTGTGGTGACCTAATGAAGTGGTCAGGTTGTCAACCCCCAAGTGGCAGGTCCAGAGTTCAAATCCCAGTGTCGACGGAAAATTTAAAAATCCTTCTTGTGTTACGGTTAACTGTCTCTCACAATTGGTTAGGATAAGATACCTGTAACCTGTGTCACACCAGCATGACTGGCAGGTCACATGACATTTGTGTAATGGTCACATGACATTGTCCTTTGGGACAAGGTTTGTAGTTATACAAAGGAATGCAAACCAGTACTGGGCAGTGCAAACTTACAATAAGTCCTCGTGGCTGTGTAAATCATAGGAACCAATAGAAG
>CAJVQA010003941.1:0-18438 GCA_910591915.1 Cetraspora pellucida | reverse complement strand
ATATATAGTGATAGATGATGTATGATAAAAATTGTACTAGCTATAACCAATATACTAATAAAGACTTAAGGGCATGACCTCATCTTAACAAAAAAAAAAAAATTTTATAAGAATATTGTCTATATATTATTTATATATATTTGATGTTTGTTTTTTATATACTTTACTATTTTTATTATTATAAATATATCAAAATTTAGTAATATATTTAAACTCTTATTTGTTATATTTATTAAATCTAAATAAGAGACAAAATTAAACTTAAAGATATTAATTGTTATATTATTTAATAAAGTAAAAAAATAATATATTAATACTATTAATTTTTTTTATACAATCTATTGTTTGCTTATTGTGTTCTTGTAAATAATTTACAGAATAAAATAATTAAAAAAATTTAACAAAATCAAATTAGTTGTTTTAAATAACTTTGTATTTTATCAAATAAATAAATAAAACTTTCTTTTATTATATATTTTTTATTATAAAAAACTTTTTTCATTATTTAATAACTTTAATAAATTTAATTTTTATATTATTTATTCTTATATCATTTATTTTTTTCTTAATTATAACTTTTTTATCTAAGTTTTCTATAATTTTTATTTTTTTAAAACCTCTGTTTAAAAGGTTTTTTTTTTTTTTTTTTTTTTTTTTTAGTTTCTATCTTGAAGATATAATGTTTTTTATTTAAGTATATTAGGACATGACATGACACCAGAGGCTTACCTTACATTGAAAGTTACAACTAGTCACACATGTATTTTAGTGCCTAATTTAAGTAGTTTACTTATATTGCTATATAAGTTCTACACTAGTTACCATATCTGCAAGCCAATTAGGAGTCTTGTCTATTTAAACCTTCTGCATATGCAATCCTCTTTGTATCACAAAAACATCTCAAGACTATACCCATTTAAGTTTCCAATACTAGTCATTACTCTTAAAACTAGTTTATCCTTAACAAAAAACTACTAAAGCCTTTATATTCTATATATATAAACCTAGTTTTATGCAACACACTATAGTTACCTAATACTTGCAGTCACAGAGGTTATCTGTTTAACCACTATATTATACTATTTTTACTCTTGTAAAGTTCACTAGAACCTTAGTACCTATTTTTTTAGTATCTTCTTCATTATCTTCTACTAACTACAACTTAAAATCATTAGTCTTATTTTAGACTACCAATCCAAATAACCCAATATAGTATATTTCTGTATTCTTTTCCTCTGACAAATCCAATAGCCTGATTGGTTATATGCTTCTTTACATATATTTAATGTCTGGTTTTAATTTTCAGTTTCTATAAAAATGTTTTATGAGCTTCAACTAATCTAATAGTACTATCAAAAGTTCATGTTATTTCTTTACTTAGGAATTTCTAAGTGAGTTTCTGTCACTTCAGTTCCTTAGTCTTCTATATCTGATAGTCTTATTGTAGGTTTGCACTAAAGTCTTATGCAACAACAGTTATATATTTCTCTATATATATATAATGTTATACTTTATATAGATACCTCAAGCTCCTAATATCAGTAGGATTTGACTTGATGTATCTGAGTTACAGCTATATAAGACCAACTGATCAACAGGAGACAGTTAACATAATGCAAATATAATTTTCAAATTTTATTGTAAGTAAAATTTGAATCTTAGACCTACTACTTAGAGAATGATAATCTAACTACTATACTAGGATTACTATTTTCTAAAAGGTTTTTTTAAGATTTCTCAAAACCAAATTAAATTAAATATTAAATCAATTTAAATTTAATTAAATCAAATATACTCTTAATTTGATTTAATTTAATTAAATATTTGAATCAAATATTTAAATTTGATTTAATTTTTAAAAAAATTTAAAATTTTAATCAATAAAGAAATAACTTGATTTATAAAATATTTTATTATGTTAATTAATTTTAAATTCTTAAATAAAAATGTTTTTTTAAACAAAATATCTTTAGTTTTATAAAATAAAAAAAATTTGATTTTTTAATAAAATTTTAAATAAATAACCCATAATATTAAACATTTAATTAAAAATTTTTAAATCAAATCAAATCAAATTAAATCAAATTTGATTATATTTAAATTTAATTTGATTTAAAAATTTCAAATTTAAATTTGATTTGAATTTAAATATTTAATCAAATCAAATTGTGAAATTCTAAATTTTCTATAAGGTTTATGTAACAACAATTATATAAAATAATATTTTTCTTTCAAGTTGTCATTATAAACCATTATTTTTAGTTTTTTTTCTTTTTTTTATTTAATAAATAAAATTTAAATGACTTAGTAAATAAGATATTCAAATCTTTTAAAAAGTATAAAAAATGTACAAAAAATTTTTTTATCAACTGTGATTGGCTAATTGGCATGTGATATTAAATCTTGATTGGCTGGATAATTTTGGAAGCGATCTGCAGTTTGAACAAACTTTTACTAATTGCCATTTTTTTTAAAGTCATAAAACGGTACATTAGGATAATATTTATAATTATAACTATACTTTTTTACACTAAATTTTTGCAAGGAATTTTTTTTACTAATGCGCAGAAGATGATTACATAGACGAAATTTTGAGTTACAGCGGTTTTGTTTAGAAAATGATAGTTTTTGTTTTGATTTCACGTTACACCTGATCTTAACCTGATCTTGTAATATAATTGGTCAATCGCTGTCGATCAGTGAAAATCTGTCGGTGCCACTGGGGTAGTTGATATATTCAAGTCCTAAATTTTGCGCACAATGAGAACCGTGAGCCGCAGTTTGCCGCTTAAATTGAACAAGTCATGTGCTTGAATCACAATGAGTTATAAACAATTAAGGAACTTATTCACCTTTAGTCGATAACTATGGAAACTCAAGAAATACCACATAACGATAATAACGATAATAACGACAATAAAGCTGAAGAAATACTACATAATGATAATAGTGATAATAAAGTTGAAGAAGTAAATGATACTAACAAGGATGCTAAAATAGTTAGTGAAAATAATAATAAAAGCATAACTGAGGATACTGAAGAAGAGGTTGTTGAGGACCAAACTAATACGGCTGAAGGAGCAGGGTCCGTTACTGTCGTGCCACCTGCAAAGAAAAAAAAAAAGAAAAAAAAGAAGAAACTTTTAAATGAATCAGATGATGACGAAGTTTATGAACCGTATGTTAAAGAATTTATTCTCTAATAAATACTTTAAATAATTTTAAACAATTATCGTATACTTTTAGTTCTACGCCAATTAAATATCGTGTTGAACGTGCTGTACAAAAATACAAAGCCACAAGAATGTTTGATAGTACATCTAACCAGATTTTAAGTTCTTATTTCCATTTTGGTGGCATTGCTGAAGATACAACACTATGCGCTTCGGAAAATGATCCAATGATACCTGACGACATGGAGGTAGATTTTACATATAACGTCAAAGTCTATCTGTCAAGCTACATTATGAATGAAACTGGATATGTGAAAGAAGACGCATTTCGAGAAGCACCAATAGTTATCGAATCATTCTTGAATTATTTGGTCAGGAGACAAGTATGTCCCGAGTATTTGGAGGATATACAACAAGCAATAAAAGTTGCTCAATTAGCCAAAGATGAGCTTTTAAATTGTAAGTTGTTGACACAGGATGCACCTGGAAAGTTCAATAAAGCATGTTCATTATTATTTGGTGGTGAGCTTTATGGAAGGTTTGATAACCCTTACCCCAACGAAGAAAGCATGGCTTTATTATTTGGAATTCATCCAGAAGAAGCTGAACAAATTGTGAAAAAAATTTTTGGAGATAATGCTCTAAATGGGTTAACAGAGGTGAAGCAAGCCAGAAAATTAAGGTTAACTGTCGAAATTATCAAAGTTAATGAACTACCAGAGTCGACAACAACGAATGATACTACAGAGGATGATACAACATCTGAAAATGAAGATGATTGGTTACGTTCTTATTTTATTCGTGAATTTGAAGTTCGTGAATTTGAATCTCCTGATGCAGAACCATTCACCATCACTGTTGGACCAGATCTTGCACCCTATCCAATGGTCGGGATGTCTATTCACGCAGACTTTCATCAATTGTCGAATGGTTTTTGGTATTGGGACAATACTATATATGTATATCCTTCCTATTACACAAAACCAGAAGAATCTGATTCGGATGAATGAGAAAATGATAGTCTTTAATTACTAATGAAGAATAAAAAATCTTTTTCTGTCAAATGTTTCGAGGATATCCTTTTAACTAGTTATATCAATGCAATATAATATATATTTTTTCTTTTAAATTTCATCACGTAAATTAATTGTAATTTACGAATAAAGACAAGATATCTCACTTATTTATGGGCATTTTTTTAACAACCATAATATAATTACAAATATTTTCTTCATGAACAAAAAACATAAAATAGTACAAAATGTGAACAATAATAGAATTTAACGACACACTGCATCGTCATTTCCCATAACAAATCTCATGATCAACCTAACAACAGTTTTTGAAAGTCCTTTAAAGGTTATACCATCACCATCATTATCTTTATCATTATCACCCATTGATTTAAACTTATTATCTTTATCAGTTTTATCCAGGTCAACAAAAACATTCACATGTTTTCCCAATGCAGCATTCAAAAACCAATCATCAGGTAAATGAGGAAACCATCCATGTTTTTTACAAAGTTCATTATCAGAATATGGGCCATGACCAGAGTTAGTGCCACGAAGTTTACATATAATACGATTGCGACATTGCGTATCAAGAGCCGAACATGAACCATATTTGTCAAGGTGATGATTTCGAGAAGCCGTTTTTTTGAAAATTTTATAAGCATTTGTATCAGTAATGAATTTTTCTGTGAGATCTATGATTCAAAGAAATACAAAACTGATGTTAGAAACAACAAAATATTCTAATAAATATAACAATTAATATATATACCATGCCAACTCTTTGGATCCAAATTTTCAAGTCCGTATAATGATTTTGCATCATACAACAATTTCCATTCTGGCTTATCAAGACGATTCGCTTCTTGAAGATCCATGGAATAAGTATAGTGGTTAAGAATTTTTTTTGTCACTTTATCAATTTCATACACTCTATAAACAACATAAATTATTAAATGATGTCATATTGGTCAAATAGATAGATATATTATTTATAGAGTGATAAAAGTTTTCACCTGAAGGCAGGATTCATGTTTTTAAAAGATGTAACGCTTGGAGCTATGTATGCGATACCAACGGCTTCCGGATCCTTTGAAGGATCATTGATTGATTTATCGTAAATAACATTGAATTCGTCCCAATGAGAGTGACCTATAGAGTCAATTGAATAATATTAATACACGGGAATATTTGAATCTTGCGAGTATTAAAAATTTAAATATTTTTACAACTTTAATAGTTACCATAAAATTGACCGACAATTGTATCTTTGTACCTAGCAACAATTTGAGAAAAATAAACTCCCATAGATGGAAAAGAATCTTGGTCTAAAGCAGACATGTGCTAATTTATAAATAAAAAAAAATTAAACACTTTAGAATATATATATATATATATATATATATATATATTTTAAAAAAAAAGAAGTTTACATACACCCAATATCCAGACTTTTTCACCAAGTTTTTCTGCTTCATCTAGTTGATCAATAATCCATTTTAACATCCATTCAGGATCCCATTCTTCCCTTGGTCTTATAAGAAGCCAAAGGTTTAATTTATAGAAATAGTTTGTATTAATACCTAAAACTCGTAATTTATATTTAGGTAATTTTGCAGAATAAAACCCATTTTTTTCGATTGACTCAAGAACATCGGCAGAAAGCCAATTATTCCATTGTGATGACAATGTGCTATACAACCAAGATACAGATGCTATATCGCTTATAGAAGATGTTGGAAAAGAGTTGACTGGTGCAGATTCATGATTTCCAATAACAGGGAAAAATGGAGCAGAAGTGAAAAATTTACGCCAAATGTTTGCAGTTTTATTGTTATTATCCGTTATGGTTGATGGAGTTTCTGCCCAGACATCTGAAATACATATATAATATGATAAAAATAAAGATCCTTTGAAATTAAAATTTAGATCCCTTGAAATTAAAATATAGATCAAGTACAATATAGATAACCCCTACTATAAAATAATTGATTAGCTTTATTAATGGGATTAGCTATATTATACTTGAATATAAAATATTTTTATATATTACCATGTGGAGGAAGGTCACTGAATCCACATTTACCATTAGATAATGAGAGGTAAGTATATGAATATTACATTATTTACAACAAGTAAAGTAACAGGTTAAAATAATCAATGATGGTAATACCCAGTAGATATAACGAAATCCACTTTTGGCACAGCAGTTGGTAAAAATTCTAACATGCTTTCAATTAACCTCTTGGGAGCGTCTAAAAGAATAAATGGTGTGAATGAAAACACATAACATATAAAATATAAAAAGTTATTTAAACAAAAGCATACCGCAATTATAGTCACCCCATTTACCAGCAGGGGTGGTGGCTTTATCACCAAAAGCCTAAATATAGTTTAATTATTAAGATTATTGGAATATTGGTCGTATAATTGGGTAAAAAAGAAACATAGGTATAGCTTTTTTACATTTGGTTCACGGCAACAAACTGGTTCTCCACAATTCACTTCATAACCTTCACCATATTCTGAATCATAATGCCAATCACTCAAATGAACAACCCAAATTCTTTGATCATCACCGCCATTTTGATTTTCTGAAACTGAGAGATTCTCAGTAGTTGGTGCTGGTAAATCAATGATCTCTGGTTTTTCTGGTGTATCAGGTTTTGGGCATAAATGAGCTTTCGTACATAAGTTTTCCGCAGAGAATACAGAATGAGCAAGGACTGTTATGACCCAAGGACCAAATTTGGGTATAATCTCAGAACACTGATAAAATATTTACGGGATAAAAATGTACAATCTTAAACCAATACACAATAAACTCAATAATAGAAGTATGTGTTTACCACACGTTGGGTTTGAAGTCTCAACAATGAACAAATGAGAATGCCTTCTTGAATGATAATCTCTTGAGTAGCATTTAGCATCAAGAACTCTTTAATATGACGTGCAATAGCATGACACACTTCACACCGAATGCCAGTGGTCTGGTAAGGCACGTGATTTGTACAAGGTTTAGCGATTAGCGAAATTGGATAAAAGCGGGCGTAAAGAGCAAGGTCTTGCATAGACAAACCTGTAGTAAATCGCCATGATCAGTGAACAATTTAACAATAGGCAAAATCTCTTCAGAAAATTCATTGTCTAATTCTTCTAAACTTTTCCTATCATGATAAACTGATTGTTGGGAGGCCGTTGAAAAATGTATCTGTTTGCTATCAAAATTAACCCGAATAGATGACACCGATAAAACATTAAGCACAACCAAAAACCCCAACCAAAATATTAAGACCACAGTTTGCCGACGATAGACCATAACTTAATTAGCCTTAGACGGATAGAAGTGTTCTTTGTAAATCGTAAATCTGAAAGAGAAACTTAATATCGATATACACCTGCAGAATAGAACTTAAATAGGTAACACAAGAGATTGCTTATCAGTCAGCGGACATGTCGCAGACGTTAAATTTTATAAATTTATAAAAAAAAAACTTTTATTTTTACTTTAATCGAAATTAAAATAAAAATCAAAAATTTAAAATATTAGTTACTTATTCTTGAGTTCTTTATACAAAGTTGAGTAACAGGTAATAATAAAGTTGAAAAATAATCTTGATCCTAAGACCCACTATAAAATATTGTAAATATTTCGTCGGTCTTTTAATTTAAGGAATATATATTATTATAATTATAGACGGCGTGTCAGTCTTTTGACTAAGATCCATTTTACTATTAGTTAAATTTCGTACAATGAATCTTCAGATGCTCAAGAATAAGTATCTGAAGTTTTTAACTTAACTTTTATATTAAACTTCGAAGAAAATTTAAAAAATAAAAAAATTTTTATACATAAAATTTATATATAAAATTTAGGTACATCTATTAATTTGATCGATGATGAAATAATTGCATTGACAATTTTCGATTGTGTTCATACAATTGTCACACATATATATATAGTGTAACAGAAAGATCTATCTGTTTTGAGCCATTACGATTGAGGTAAATATTATATTTTATCTTTACCATAATAGTAAACCTACATAAATTTCACGTGTACATAAACATCACATGATTATTTAGCAGAGATTGGGCGCAGCTTTATATTAAGCGTAGTTCGAATATCATTTCTTTTTCCGAAAAAAAACTTTGCCCTGTGACCGATACTATTCCAATTTACGTAAGTACAATTATCTTCTACCTGCGCAAACAAATTGATCAACGTATTAATGCGTAAAACAGTCATCATTATGCTATTACCGTTTAAATACGCGAACCGAAAACCGAATGAAATGTGGTGCAAACAAGTTAAACTTTATACGTTGGCAAAGTGCAAGGCAAAAGCCGAATAAAGTTTCTTATCATGTATTGAATTTTTAATGGTATCTTGATTAAGTTTCCATATTTGGGAAATCACGGGAACTGGCATAACTGGTGCAGATAACATATATAACCTTATTTATCTATCCCTTTTTTTTTTCTTTTTTGACCTTCGTGCTCTTTCAGCTATGCAACCTTCACAAAATAATAATAATGTATCCAATATTACTAACCCTAAAAATAATCTTTATTTTATTGAAAACGAAAAACCTCAACTAAAATTCCAACATGATCTATCACGTGGAATAGGCGTTATTCCTAGCGAACACGGTGAACCTGCTCATGAACCTATTCTCACTGCAATAGAAGACAGCAGCCCTTATTTGATACATCACTCGGGGTAATCAATTGTTTTTGCCTTCATAATTTAATGGTTTGTTATTTACGATGTTTGTCTTTCTTTGTAGTAAATCCAACGATGATTATACGTCAGGCTCGGTCCCACCATATGATATTGGATATGACTCGATAGAAGATGACAATAATACCGAAGAGGACGAGGTGTTTATACCAAATAATTCCTGTATACGATACACGTTTATTATTAATTATATTGTTTGTTTAGGGTCCATTGGAAGCTCTAAAACGCCAAGAAGATGCAAAAAGAACGCCTCTACAAAACAAAATTCATTATTTCCTTGAAGCTCCGACTTCAAAGTGGGCTAGGGCGTATTCTTGGCTTTCTTTGACCGTTAATTTAACTTCTATTTCTATTCTTTGTGTTGATTCAATCCCTAGTATTATGGGTCATGAATTCTATGATCGAATTTGGTATGTTCTTTAAATCAATTTCGTAATCCTATAATCCGTTGCTCGGTAATTGATTTCTTTGGTAATCTAGGTATCGTATGGATATTGTATTTGTATCTTTCTTTACCATTGAATATATTCTTCGATTTTATTCTTCTTCGAATAAATTAAAATACCTTTATCGTACGTATTCTCTTTCTATTTAATAATCAGTTGCAAGTTCAAATTTAACTATGGTTTTACTTTTCAGAGCCCTCGAACGTCATTGACCTAATATCAATCATAGCGATTTACGTACAATTAAGTATTACAACCAGTCACGTAAGTATTTATTAACTTCATTCAATTCCATCTGTGTGATATTGCTCATATTTAATTGATAAATTACAGAATCCATCAAGTCCCTTGGGTCCCGCTTTACGTTTTATCGGAATACTTCGGTTGTTTAGAATTATAAAGTTATTACACATTTCCAAGCATGGAAGTGGTTTCGGTTTTAATGTAAATATATATATATATTATGTTTTATTTCTTATTTTATTATATCATCATGATTATTAATTTCTATCATTCTATTATTATTATTAATTTCTAGTTTTCTTCTCAAGTGTTTATTCGATCTGCTTATCAATTATTTATTGGTTCTATATACGTGTTAATCATTATAATTGTATCATCAGTATTTATTTATTATGCTGAACGTGGTGAATATAATTCTGATAATTTGACTTGGTATCGTTATAATGAAAGAGGACAACTAGAACGTAGTCCTTTTCAGTCAATTGTCCATTGTTTTTGGTGGTCAATAGTCACAATAACTACAACCGGTTATGGTGATGTTGTTCCAGTTACTGGTATAGGAAAATTCATCGCTGGTTTAACCATGTCTCTCGGTGTTTTGGCTATCGCCTTACCAACAACCATAATTGGCTCTAACTTTATGGCTGAATGGGCCGTACGGCGGCGGTCGAAATTTCGACACATGTTACACAAATCACATGACAAGTCATTTGCCAAACTTCCAAGTGTAGCGAGGTCAAAACTCCTTCAAGATCAAAATGATACAATACTTGAAGCTATAGCAGAAATTCAAGAACGCTTGGCTCAAATAAGCCCTCCAGACTATTACATTAGATATAAAACTTTTAAACAAAAACATCAACAAGCTTGTGAAAGAATATTGGAATTAGAACAACAATTAGAAAAACAGAAACGCATTACAAAAAATTTTGATATTTTTATTAGAAAAGTAAAAAGCTTTAATCATAATAATAATAGTGATTCTCTAACAGCGGATACTAATGATTCCAACGTTGGAAATGATAAAAAACCACTAAAGTTTCCACATTTCAAGAAATCAAAAACTATTTCAAGTTTTGGGGACTCATATGCCACATTTCATAAAAATTTTATCCACAGTGGAAGCAAAAATATTGACACAGATAACCAATCAGAGATAAAGCCAAAGACTCCAAAGATATTTTCAATTGGTACTCTAAAAAAAAAAATTGCAAGAACTTTTTCCACTGAGGATGCTAAAAGTTCAAAACATAGAAAGCATTCTATTGATAAAATTGATATCAGTGTGCCTATAGAAGTTCGCCCAACATTCATACCTATTACTGACACCAGTAGTATAACTACTACGCATTCATCCATTATGTCACCGCCTAATGAGAAACGCCCTCATTATCGCAGAAATAACAGCTCTCCTGAAGTTATCGTAACGAGTATATCTTCAGATAGGCATTCTAGTGGCTCCGTAAATCTAGTTGTCGATAATAGGCAAAGAGGAATTTTCATCCAGGATACTAATTCTAATCATCCGATTCCTCTTGATAATTTAAGGCCTCCACGGATTATTAAGGTCGATCAGGGTGGATTGCAAAATATTACTAGACTGTCTAGCTATAATAGTAATGAAGGAGAAATGGATCGGATTGAAATCCTAGTGGACGAACAATAATACCTGTTTAAAACCCTGTATATGAACATTATTAGTAATGAATTATTTCTTTTTTGAACAATCATAGAATTATCGTCATAATCAATTAAAACTATTTAACTAAAAGAATATCTTTGTACAAGAAAAATACATTTATCCTCCATAATATTGGGTAATCAATTTTTTTTACTAATTAAGCCGTCTTCACATTATGGACGTGTAAGTTTCATACATAAACTCCGTTTTTAACACCTTTTCACCTTAAAATTAAGTTGAACCATTCTTAGTGGTCGCATTTTATATTCACTGTAAAATATTCATCAATTTATTTACGGGATGTCTTTTTAACATCCTAGATCTAAAATAAATGAACATTATAAACTTTTTTTTACCTACGTAAAATGACTACTAGAAATATAAATTTTAATTTGTTGATTTCATTTTACTCAAACGCACCTACCAATATGGGATTTGTCAAACGAATTGTTTATATTACCCGAATTTTATTCAATAACTCTATGTTTAAAATTAAATAGTACCTATGAGTACTGTGTAAAGAACCAGATACTATATTTTGGGGATATATTATATTAAAAGTAGTACATATCTGCCAATATCGTTTTTTGGGCCATGTTTTCATATACAGTCAGACCTCCCTAAGTGCACACCTTCGGGACCGGGCATAAGCATGCACTTAGAGGACTTATGTTACACTATTTTAAGATATATAAAGCAATATCACATAAGACCAGATCGTGCAGTCGTTCTCATCCAGGGAAAAGTAGCCTAAGTAATATATTTCTATATAGTAAGTATTTGCCATTGTACAGTATTAAAAATTTTATAATAATATAAAAAAAAAAACTCTAATTTGAAAATTGCTATTAGTTTTACAAATGCCGGCACGAGTACTATTAAAACATAGGGTAAAACCGGGTACTATATTTAATAGTAACATACCTGACATTTACACAACCCCAATTGAATTAAGGAAAATTCAAATGAAATAATGGTTTCATAAAATTTTCAATTAAAAAAAACAATGCACTTGTGCCTTGTCTATTCACTGGTATAGTATCTAACCTATATCATTTTGTGTGCATAAAATGAAATTATACAGTTGAATTAATGTATTAATATCACATGTTCTTATATAATTATCACTATTATCAATTTTTATATAAAGTCTTAATAATACAAACAAATTCTTCAATTACTATACAATGTGGATCACAGTACCTTCCACTATAAAGTACCTTCTATGGAATTTTTTTGCAGTAGAAAACAAGATATTCAGGTACTTTCCAAAATCAAAATATAATAAATACTTTCCTATCTATTATGTAGCATTTATTGTGACTATATAAATTTTTTCTATGTATAGTACTCAAGTACAGAGTCAAATTTTGCCTATAGAATGTATTATGTCTAAGGTATTATAGTTTACACTATATGGTATATTTTTAATTTTAAGTTGAAATGTTTTTATAAATTATAATTAAGAGTTTTGAACATAATTATATTAAAAAAATCCAATGATTTTATTAAAACATTATATAAAATAAATTTTTTGATTTAAAATATTTTGTTTATACAAATTTATTAAGTTAAACTTATTATTTTTATTCTAATAAATTTTTTAAGAAAATTAATTAATTTTAGTTGTTTATCTGAACTTTCTTGCTAAAGTAAGAACATTTAAATGTTTTTTAAACTATTTAATACTGAACTATTACTAACAATTGCAAGCTTTATACTATTATTCTTCTTTTATCTATTACTTTAGCATTTTTTTATTTGTAACTTTAGCATTTTTATTATTTTGAACATACATGCAAGTTCTTTTTTTTTTTATTTTTTTTTTTAAGGTGAAGTCTTGCTCATATCTTTATTAAGTAATTTATAAAATAGTAACATATGTGCAGTATATATATTTCTACTATTTGTACTAATACAAATAAAAGAAAAATTACATGCAAGGATAAAAGCTTAAACAATTAAATAAATCTAATTTATCTGTAACTTAAACCTACTAGAGTGGTTAAAAACTTATTTAAATAATATTATTTATAGTTAAAATAAAATTAGAAGTTATATGATACTTGATCCACAAAGTGGCCCAAGTACTAATTTTTCTAAAGGCCTATCCAACAAGTGGACAGGTTCCAGTATGTGAATAGAGTTGGTCAGATTGATCACAAAAACAAGAATATGTAAAATTATGATGAATATATATATTATTTCTATTATAAGAAAATAAAGTTTGTTGCTTAGTATGTATATATGTTATTTGTTATTGTTTTTTCCAATTTGAAAAATTAATACAGTAGGGTTTCAATAATTGTTTGTAGATTTGTTTGTTGATTTTAAGCAGAATATTAATCATAATTGTTGATGCTAGTTTGTATAGAACTTCTAGATCTTGAATAGTTTTAATTAGAGATAAAGGAATAAGTTCTTTAAGAGTAATTTCTAGATAGTATAAGAATAAAAAAAGAGGTGTTTCTTTAAAACCTGAATGGTCTTTAATTTTTTAAATAAGTTTTTTAGTTCTGTTGTTAGAAAAGTCTAAATTGACTGAATTTACACAATTAGTTATTGTATTAGAAATAATGCTATCAAGCAAAAAGAAGTTAATACAAGTGTATCAATATAATGATAACATAATTAAATTGCAGTAAAAGTAATTGACATCATAAAAGGTTAGGAGATAGATTTTATAATAGAAGTATTGAGTAAATAGTTTATTAAAAAGTATTTTAATTTTAAATGTTTTGAATTGGTTAAGTTTAAAATTAGTAAGATTGTGAATAAATTTTTGATTATGATTAAAGTATAGTCAGGTTGAATTTCAGTCAATATGATGGGCTAATGGAGTCTATTTGTTATTTCATTTTTGTGATAACTATAGCACAAGATTGTAAGCTTTACAGATACTTTTAACAAAGTATCTGGTGAGAAGTTTAACAGAAAATGTTTCTGTTTCAAAGAATAAGAAATGATATGAATTGTAAATATTCATATAGTTGAAGTGTAATGGAGGTTCATTTGTATGTTGTTTAGTAAGTGAGTCTGCTAGATTGTTAAGAGTGTTGTCTGAGTGAGCTTGAACTTTATAAAAGATAATATTTAATTTGTATAATTTAATAATATTTAGTAAGATATGCCATAATGGCCAGAAGTTAAATTTAAAAAGTTTATTAGGATTTAGAAGTGATTGATTAAGTTAAATAAATTTTGATATTATAAATTGAGAATCTGTATAAATATTAATTATAAAATTTCAGAAGGTAGTTGAAATAGCAAACAGAATAGAAAAGAGTTCAGCCTTGTAAGATGATGGTTAGAGGTGAAATTTGGCAGTGAATTTGTAAATAACTTGGTCATTAAGATTTACTTGAACCCAGCTAATACTCATATTACAGTTATTTATACTTATACCAATTACTGAACTATCAGTATAAAAGTTAAATAAGTTATGTAATAAGTTATTAGAAAATATTTGATTAAGTTTGTTAGTTGCTTCACTTGCTTCAAAAATTGCGGATATAATGGAATTAGAGATAGAAATAGAAGGCAATGATAGTGTTAAAGAATTTGGCAAAGGCTATTTAATTGTAGTAGAGCTAAAAAGGTCTAGATAGTTTGCATTTATTTTAACTGAGCTTGAAATAATTTTATCAAAAAATTGAGCAAATGTAATAAGTAAAGTATTAATAGTATGTAATATAGTTATTTATTGTAAATTAAGTTAACAGCCTGAACAAGGAACAAGATTAATCTGTTGAAGTAGATAGTAATTAGTATTATTTATATTAATATCTGTTTGCCAGTATGTAATTGATATTTGATTAGAATTTGTAAGATGTTTATGATTTTGTTTATGATAATTTTCTTATTATTGAAAGTAATAAGCTATAGTTTATGTTTTTTGAAAATATTGTATATATTATATGCAAAGAGATTAGTTTTTTGTTGTTTGTATTAAAGTTTGAGAGAACAATAATAATAATTTTTTATAATAAAATTTTCAAGTTTAGTAAACCAGATCAGTTTTCTGCTTTTAGACTAATGAAGAATTTTTGGTAATAGATGTAGTTATTCAAGAAGTGTAGTATTGTCTGAGGTGCAAAGTTGTTCAAGATAAAGTAGATTTGGTCATCTAAATCATTTTTTAAAGATTGTATATTTAGAGTAGTGATGAAAAATAAGTTCAAAAGATTAAAGCTGATAATTGATGGTGTTTGGTCATGATGTATTATTATTAGCTTTAATAGAAACAGCAATTTGTGAAAATAGTTAGATAATTTTAAAATTGAGACTATATTTATCTTAATCATCAATATTAAATTGAGGATATTCAAGAATGTTTATAGTAGACCAAAGATTGTTTTGAAGTTCTTGTAATCTAATATATGTAGAAACATTTAATAAATAGTAATCATTATTTTATTAAAGAAAAGTAATAATATGGTGTTGTAATTGTATATCTAAAAATATTATATATGTTGTATAAATAAAGATAAAGCATTGTACTATTAAAAATTAATTAGGCAAGGTGAGATTTGTATTTAGCAACTGTAAGATATTTAGCCAATATGCAATTATATATAGTTTTGAGAAGAATAATATTATATATTTTGTATTCTAATATTGGAATAATAACTGTATTAAAAATGTAAGTAATTTGTTTGTCTGTAATATTTTTTGTGTTTGCAATATTAATTAGTTAAAAAGCTTCATCTTGAATTAATTTGATTATATGGGTTTGTTGTTGTTAAGTGTAAACCAACAATCTAAGTATTTAAAAAGTTGATTATTAGAAATAGAGTTGAGAGTAAAGTTAAGAAAGATAATAGAAGTAGGTTTGGCATTTGTGGCAAATATTGACTTGGTAGGATTAATCTGAAGATTAGCCATTTGGTAAAAGGATGCTGCCATTTGAGTAATTTGTTCTAACTCATTTTTGGGCTTAAAATTAAGAAAGATGAATATAAGGTATTTATTTATTTTCAAAAATCTACTGAGATAGATTTAACCAAGAACATGTTAAGCTAATCATGTTGTAAAAATGGAATTGGGATTAAAAAAGATGAACTTGTTTTTCTATAAAGCATTTGTTAAAAGATAACAACTACATTTATCCTATTTCTTTTTATATAATATCTAAGAATATTTGCATTGATCAAATACTACTTCAGTACATTTTTAAGTATTTGTGTTTAGTAGCATATTTGTTTTTTTATTAAAAGTTTTTTTTTTTTGTAATATATTGTTTACATTAATATTTTCACATTTTAAAAATCATATTTTTATTATTGTATCACACTAATTGAACTGCTTATTATAAATGTAAAATAGTATTGCTTGAAATCTTCTTTGTAACATGACTTCTGCTATATAATATACCTGAATCTTTTTTTTTTTTAGTATTAGGTTTAGGTATATAATTTTCATTTTATTTATTTTTTTTTAAAAAAAAAAACAAAAAATAGATGCTGCCAAGTAAAACATTAAATCACATTATTTTCAAGACTTAACTACTAATTAAAATAATATAAATTTCCTATATTAAAGAGGTTTTACTTAGCAGCACTTGTATATAAAAAAAAAAAATAGTATTCTTTTATCAAAGTTTGTTTTAAATATGGATGTTTATATGTATTAAGAGATTGGTATAATAAATAGATATTTGAATAATAAATTTATATTGATATATGCTAATAAGTATAAATTTAAATTTTAGCTATGCAGCTACTGCTTCTAAGATAATGATGTCTTCTACATTTAGTAGACCATTCTTAGAAGAGAATAATGTAAGTGGATGGGTGGTTAAGTCCATTTACGTGGAGGACCAGGTTAATGACAGCCAGATCCAACATATAGGACAGACTATAGTATTTTGAGCAGCAGTGCAAGCCAAGTATACAGTGAGCGAATTTACAGAAGAACCCTCTATTTCCTTGAACTCCATTTCATTATCTTATATCAAGGAAGAACTCCAAGACTCATCTTACAATACACTATATGATCCAGACTCATGCTATAATGTGTGGTTAGCTGGGTTAAATTTATCTCTACTTCTACATCCCCAAACACTTAGCTTCTTTTTAAAACACATTCATCATTACAATTATACACAATTAAACAATTTTAACTATGCACTTACAATATTAATTAAAATTGATTATAGTAAATGCTATATACACTTATCACACAAATCTCAACCTTCATCTGAATACTTTTTCCCACAACTATCAGCCTATACCTATTATCCATCCATACTTATTTCTTCTAAATTGTCTCTAATAAATAACAACTTACCAAATCTGAATTCAATTATAATAGAAAATGATATAAAATACTCTTACTTTCAACTAGTAGGAGCTATTTTAGAAGGCTATGATGAAACTACCATAGCTAAACACCACTATGACAACATTCAATATAATACCTGCTACAACAAATTTCTATTCTACAACTATCTACTACTGTTTTCTTATCTTCAAAATATTATTTCTTTTTTACGACACATTCACAGCTTTAGCTATTTACCTGAAAATATCTGTAGCTATACATTAACTATCTCTAATAAAAACGATTATAGTGAAGCTCATATTTACCTTCCATCAGAAGCTAAACTATTACCTAATTACTTTATTTTACCAATCCAAGCTATCTGGCATTATCTAAACATTCAGTTAAAATCAAACACATCAACACCAGTCTTCTCTATACCAGCACCTTTAGCTCCTATCCCTAGTAATTTAATACAACCTAAAAACCCTAATACCTTATCTCTAAATCTTACAATCTGCACTCACAATGTCCGAGAATACAATGAAAATCTCAAACAGCAAGTCTGAGAGGATTATTATATTACTCATTCCTTAAACATTATCAGTATCACAAAAATGAAAATAGCAGAAGATAATGCTAATATTAAATTTAATAACTCAAAACACTACTCTTATTACTGGTTATGTACTAATAGTTCCAAAGCAGGAACTGCACTCATAATTCATAAACATCTTACACCCCATATATACAATATTCTTACTCTTCTTGGCTATGCTATCACTATAGACCTCTTCTTCAAACATGATCACAAATTCTGAATTATCTCTATATATCTATCATGTGAAAACTCACAATTAAGACTTCAAATTCAAAA
>CAJVQA010003940.1:0-18440 GCA_910591915.1 Cetraspora pellucida | reverse complement strand
AGTGTAGAACCTTCGGGCAGACTACTTAAATTAGACAATGACTAAAGTTGTACGAGTGGCTAGTTGTACACTCTTCCTATAATTGCCCCCTGTGGTTGTAATGCAACTATTAGCCAAATATACTATCAATAAAATCCTGGGTTGCAAGTACTCACCTTAATATTTAAAAAAAAAAAAAAAATTATTTGTTCTATGTTGTTTGAACTATGTAATATTGTATTTTTAAGTGCTTTGATTAACATATTGCTAGCTAAGTAACTAAGATTTTTTTTATCTGATTATCAATTAAATTTAAATAGCTTCTGCTTGTATAACTTACTTATCTTTGAATCTAAGCTTAAAATTAATAATCAACTAGTATCTATTAATAGTATTATTCTAGATCTTTTTTTTAAAAAAAAAAGTTATATGCTTTTCTTTGTTGTTGTTTTAGTTGTATAGCTAATTCTTAACTTAAACTTCTGTTTACTTGCCCAAAAGATAACATGACTTATTGTTTGTTTACTTTGTTGTTTACATATTTTTGTGCAATCTAATTTGATTAGTAATAAAAAACTTTATCAAATTCTTAAAATTTCTAAAAAATTTAGAAAAAAGAACTAAATTATTTTTTTGTACTTTAACTTTAAACTAAAGAAAAGAATGCTTTTAGCAAACTCTATATTATTTTTTATCTTCTTTCTTTTTCTTTAAGATATCAAAGCAGATTTTTTAAGATAGTTTTTATGTATTGCCAACAATTTTGTCTTGTTTATTTTTAGAAAAAAAGGATTAGCAAGAAGAGATATGAAATATAAACTTATTAATTTTTTTTAATAATTCTAATATATAGACTTTTGAAGCTTACTTTAATAACAAACATTCTATCTGGTCTAATAATATTAGTAGTAGTCATATTGACTATATCTGAACTGATTAATTTAATATATAATTTTAATTTCTTTATAGTTTTGATAATAGGTAAACTTCTATTCCTATTGACTACCTAATTCTTTCTTTTACTTAAACATTTCTACATGCCTATAGCATACCTTATGCAAATATATTAGCATTAATTATCATATTTTTAATTATAAAGTTATGTTTACAGGAGACTAAGAATCCTCTGTAGATACTTTATCTCAACAACTTTTATTACACAAAACTCTTATCAATAATGAAACTTATAAAAGTATTGAAACAACTTGGCATAAAATTTAATGCTTTATTATTTATACTATTACTTATACTGGTGTAGCGACTTAGTGAAGTAGATAAGTTGTCAACCCTCCAAGTGGTAAGTTGAGTTCAAAACCCACAGATAGTGAAAATTTGGATAATCATCTATGTAATATTCATATTATGGTAACTGTTCCTAACAATTAGGTTAAGATACCTGTAATTATGATCACATTAGCATAACTGGCAGGTTATAGGGCATTTGTGTAACTGGTTATACAAAGGAATGCAAACTGGCATCAGGCGGTGCAAACCCAAAATAAGTCCTTGTGGTCATGTAAATCTATAGAAATTGGGAAACAAAAAGCCTACTTGGAAGACCTGAGTAGAGAGATAACATGGATCTTCAACAGTACTACTGTAAAGGCTAGACCTAGGAAACAGATACCAATGTGAAGTACCCAAATAAGCAAAACCTTTGGGTAGAGAGTACCATCAACCAGGCTACCAGAAGTCCAACTAGGAAGACTGAAGGAAAAGGATATTAGGCTGACCTGATATACCAATGGGCTGATCATAGTTCTATCAGGCTATCTGGATTAGGAGTTTAGAAAAAAAGCAGAAGTATACTAAAAGTACTAGGGATATGCTGTAAAGTAAGTGCTAGAGTCTGGGTAAACTCTGCAAGAGCAAGCCCTGTTAATGTTCTGTAGAGTAGATAGGTAGTTAACAGAGAGGCCTCTGGAGCCTTATAGTCAGGTGTCATGCTCTGAAAATAATTGTGTAATGGCTTGACAGACATACAAAAGGAAGGCTAAATGTTGGATTAGATGGCACTTAGGTGTACAGGAACTGAGATGCTAATTGTCTAGGTGCAGTATAGGAATTAGAGTGTTTAATTAGATAGTCTTATAGTAGATTATAGATATGGCAGCTAGTGTAAAACCCTTGGGCAAACTACTTAAATAGGTAACCAAAAGTTACATATATGGCTAGTTGTATGCTCATCCTATACAAGTAATATATAATGTATTTACTAAAAACACAATAAAGGCATTAGCCACCATTAACATCAGCCTTAAAACAAAAAAAAAAAAAACTATTACTTATACTATTCTTAACAAAGTTTTATATAATATAGCTACAATTACTAATACTTATTTTACAGTATTTTATTACATCTATCTCTTAAAAAACTTAGTTATATTATTAAACTTGTTAAAAAACTTACTCAACACTTTAATATTTTTAATATTAATTAAAACATCTTTCAAATTAATAAACAATTATAATGTGACCTTTAATTACTTACCTCTATCAACTCAACATTTATTCAACTATAACTTCAATATGTTTACTTAATATAAAAACAATTTTTTTATATTTATCATCTCAAAAACTCTCTTCTATTTTGATAACAAATTAATTATACTATTAACAAAAAATGTATTACTTTTACAATACATCCTACTTAGCCTATTAATAGCATTCTTACCTATTATTACCAACCTGTTTATTTCTTTAATATAAAACTAATTTATAAAATTATTACTAATCTATTACTTATTAAACAACATGTTTGGTCTTATTTTTATAACTAAACTGCACATAGATCTATTAACCAAACTTTCTTTAATAATTTTTGACAACAATACTATCTTCTATTTTCTTATATTAACTTAACTTGATATTATTTTCTTAATTTTTCTATTACTAATAAAGATCTTCTTCAAACTCTCTTTTAACTATCTAATAATAAAGCTTGTAGTCCTATAGACATTAGTTATAAAATACTCAAACATATTAGCTTCTAATGCACTTCTGCTATTACTGCTTTTTTTTACTATTGCCTTTTTGAAAATAGAATCTTCAAGCAATAAAAACATAGTTGAATTTACTCTATTTTTAAATAAAATACCTTTGATGATAATTTTAATTTTATTTAACCTATTAGTCTTGTTAAACATATTTATAAGCTTTATACCAAAATTCTTATCAATTAACTTAACTTTGTATTTTTAATTTATTCCGTTCTCTTATTTCTTAATTATATTACTCTTTTTAACAATAGTATCTTAATTTCTATTTATATTCTTAACAGTCTTATTAAAGATGCTTTTTGCAATTATAAGAATATATAGTTATTTTTATAAGATATATGTAAAGCTAATAACTTAGTTAACTTTACTCTTTTTAAACATGTCTTTTACTTCCTTCATTTACTATTAACATTCTTTTTGATCTTTTTACTAACTGCTACAATCAAGTTATAACTAATCTTAGTTTAACTTCATTATATCTAGTTTACAATAATATTAACCAAGATAAAACTATTACTTTTCTGTTATAATATATTTATTATAACCTACTTACTTTTATATATACTCAAATATCTCTAGTTACAAACTATAATCTTTTTGAACTACTAATTTTAAATTTTAAATATCTATCTTATTACAAAAACAATGCTTTGTCTTGGCATATATAAATAATGCTCTTTGGATTGCTTCATTATAATTTAAACTATTATATATATTATCTATAGCTAAATTCTTTTATATTATAGCCAATATTTAAGTCAATTACTTAAAATCTATTCTAGTTACTAAAAATTTTCTATCTTATTATACATTTATTTTTTACAATAATTATTTTTTTTCTTTTTATTTTTATAAACTACTTTTTAAATTTTTAGATTGTTGGTTTACTTTAAACAACAAATAATTTAAACAAACAAAACTATTTATTTTTGAATCTTCTTAACTCATCCAAATTACTAAAACCAAATATATTACTAACTTACATGCTTATTACATTATTAATACAGTAATTATTCTAATTCTAAAACATTGAAATCAACCAATCTATTTGCAATAAAATCTTTATTTAGCACATTGGTCTTGTCAAACTTAAAGCCAAACTTTGCTGCACAATACCTTCTAGTACTCTTCTACATTTACAAATTTATACTAATCTTTTTAAAAAACATAATAATTCTAACTTATTAAACACATCTATTTGTATTCAAATTTAATAATTATAAAACAATTTTTGGTTTTTTACTAATATTTTCTCATATTCTAACCTAATTATTGATAGTTTTAACTGCTTAACTATAACTTTAAAATTATACAACTTATTAAATATATTGGCTAAACATTTTTAATTAATCTAACTTATAACATTCCTTATACCTTAAATGATAAAACTATCCTTTTTAAATTTTTTCTTTTTTTTCATTTTAAATATTTTCTTTTTAAAAAACAACTTAGAAATTATATATTTTTTTTCTTGATCAACTCTTCATCTATGTTAATTTATATTTATTACATTGGTAACACATTTTTTCAAACTAAACAAACTTCTTAAAAGTATTATATCTCAATGGTTTACTATTTTTGAAAACATTACTACAAGCTATTTTTATCAGCATACTTTATATAATTACTTTAATTTATCTCAAACAAACTATTGTTTTTATATTGTTAGTTATTTTAACTCTAATACCAAATTCTGGTTACTTACTATTCTTAACAATAAAATAATTATTGGTAAGACCAGAAAGCATAACATCTCTATAGGCCTTATAACTATTACTTACTAATACTGTTTATTCTAGTTACAGTTTTCTAATCTTTATTCTACTTCTCATTCTACTATTACTATATATTTTAAATGCTATTTTAATTTTAATACAACTGCTAATAAATATACTATTTTCATTTTTACAAATTTGACTACTAAACTATTCTATTATATTAACTTTAACAAAACTTTTAACTTATATGCCAACTTTTTTAGTATTGCATACTTTGTAGATATTTAATATCTCTTATATATTTTGTATCTTTTTTTATTAACAATCAACTTATAACAACTATTTTATATCTTTTAATTAGGTTAACTTATTGACAGCTTATAGTTTATTGCTATCTTTAATTATAAAAAATTATTATTTCATTTTATACTAACAGTTTTGCTATTGAACTTAGTATCTTCCAATACTTTATAGACATAGGTTAGATTTAAGTTAATAATTCTGCAACTACTTACTTATTTTAGATATAAGTTAAACTCTGATCATGTTCTTTTATAGCTAAAATTCTTGTTATTCTCTTAATAATTATTACTACTCTTGGAAACTGTTTTATTTATATTCTTGCTAACTCACAATTAGTAATCTCTAAATATTACAATATCTGCTTATTAGCATTTAAACTTTCTTATATCTATACTTTATACTTCTCTATTTGGCAAACTCTTATTAACTTTATTAATTTATATAATATTCAGTTTACTTTTTATAAAGTTGCTATACATCAAGATAATCTATTTAATAATCTTGCTAACCAACTTGCTTATAGTTATCAAATACTATTCTTTTTAATATTCTTAACTAATAACTTCTATAATTTTACTTACACTTTATATATTGCCCAATTTTTTATTAAAATTTTATTTGATATTTTATTTATACTATCTGTTAAGCTTATATTATAATACTTTGAACATTTTAATATTATTTTCAATAATGATCTACTATTGCATCTAATATTAACTGAAAAACTAGTTGATTTTATATTAATAATAATTAAAAAGTTTATAATTTTACTTACAGTTTTTATTTTTTTATTCTAAAAACTTTTTATATTAAAATTCTCTTGAATAAACTACTTATCTCTTATATTCTTTACAAATGCAATTTTTCTTATTCTTCTTTTTGTTACCAATATAATTAAACTAGTTTTTTATTATACTGAACTATTGGCTCTTTTACCCAAACAATTTATTACTTAATTACTAATTCTCTTAATTGTATTTTAAATGTAACTGCTCTTAATATATCTACTAATCCTATTTCTAATTTGTATTAAAAAATTTTTATATTTAACAGTTTTAAATTGTATAACTTTCATATATACTATCTCTTATTTTTATTTTATTTGGCTTAGTTTTTATTAATCTTATTTTTACTATATATAATACTTTTATTTTTTATTGTATTACTATTTTTCTTTTTATCAAACTTCTTTATTATTTAAACTAACAAATATATAAACAATTATAGATCTTATATTGTATTTCATATTCTGTACAATTTTAAATCATATTTTCTACAAATTTAACTCATAGTTCTTCTTCTAGTCTACCTTTATTACTTATTTCAATATTACAAATTATTATCAAAATTAATCTTTGAACTATTTAATAGATTAAATATTATATCTTTTTATTCTATATTATTACTAATATCTAAATTTAGATAAACTTTGATTACTCTTGTAGGTTTAGGTCACAGATTATATGTCTAAGTCTTTATTTTTTATATGTAATTTAAAAGTGAGCTTTTCTTTATAGAAACTTTAATTGAATTTCAATAAAGTTAAAAGCATAGCTTTACCTTTAATATTTAAAAAATATATATATATAATATAAAATAATAATTTTTTAACTTTTGTAAAAAAAATAATGATTTCTTGCTAACCTAAATAGTAATTCTATTAATACTGATAATAATAACTAGAAGATAGTAATTTTAGCTTAGTCTGCAATGAAGTAATAATAAATTTAATTATGCTTAAATTAAGAATTAAAGATCTAAAAAAATATTTACATATATACTTACATATATGCATATATAAAATTAAAAAATATATGAATCGTATACACATATATATGCATTACATATTCTAGTTTACAAACAGTAGCAGAAATAATAAAAAAACAGATCTAAAAGCAAATGTTTTCTGGTCAATTAATAGTAAAATACAAAATAATATTATTGTAAAAGCATATAATCTTATACATATTTCAGGTTTAAAATGGTCAAAAAAAAATTAATTATTTTTGCCACTTACTGAGATTTTTTTTGCTTTGTTTAAAATACAATAATTTATATGAACAAATCTAATTGTAACAACCTGTTATGCAATTATTTGTAACAAGTCAATTCGTATAACCAATAAAAATTCGTGTAACCCAAACCCTAACTCTAACTACTATTGGCTAATCTGAGGTTGTTATAAGTAACAGGTTGTTACGAGAACATTTATTCGATTTATATTGCTTAGTAATTATTAGTAGATTATAAATTTGTCATTATAACCAGCATAAAAAAATTAATCTAAATAATTATTTAACCTTAAAATTGCCAGTATTATAATTGTCAGTATAACCAGTTAAATTTTAAAATATCGGCCATTTTCCATCACATTCTCCCTTTGATTTATGCATTTATAGCTGTTATCATAAATTATGAGACAACTGATAAAAATAGATTGGCCGAATTCGATAAGTTTTAGAATTCGGGTCATCGAATTACTGTAATGCTGAAAATCCAATTCCGATAACACCAAATTCAAAAACTTATCGAATTTGGCCAACCAATTTGTTATCAGTTGTCCCAGAATTTATGAGAACACTTCTATAAATATATAAAACTAATTATTAAATCTACATAAATTTGTGGAACTAATCAGGCGAATGCATTTTCGTCGATAGTTAATCCGGGTCACCCGGGTGCAATATTTATGATCCGGTTAGCGCATCATACACGGGTCACCCGGGTGGCACTTATACGGGTACGATCCCTATATTGCATATTACCAACTAGAGACTACTCGAATTGGAACCGAGACCGGGATATGTGACAGATTATGCTAATTGATCAACATTGGTCTATATTAAACTAATTTAATGTTAGGGTTGGAGTGGGAGGAGTTATAAGGAGCCAAAATATATACCAAAATTATGGATAGATTTTTTTTTTCTTATAGCACTAAGAGTGATTTCATAGGTAAAATTTTGAAATAAAAGGCTTTTTCTAATTGTCGATCAACCTGTCACACATTCCAGACATTCAAAAACCTTCGGTTAAAAAATGCGAGTTAAGATGCTTAAGCTTTTAATCTTAAAGAATAACTAACTGTTTAATGGATTATGTTAATCATGATCTTTAACTTTAAATATTAGAGTTAATTCATTAGATGGGTAAACAAAAGTATAGTTTGAGTTAAAGAACAAATAAATAAATGCAGTAATTACATTTATTTAAAAAATAAATAGAAAATTTCTCTAATAGTCTTTATAACTTACTCATACTATAATATGTAATAATTAGTACACCAAGGTTGATTTAAATATTAATTGTGACTAACACGTTCTGATTCTATGTTGGATTATGTTGGACCACTGAATACTTTATTGCTGAGCAATACAATACAGTAACATCCATTACTTAATTTGTCATCTTAAATCTAAATGTAAACAAAATCGGAAAATATGTATATTTTTGGATGACGTGAATGGTTCTTAAGTAGTGTACTTAGCGTTAGCATTTTGTGTTCTGCAACAATAACAGCACATGAGCAGATTTGGCAGATTTGCTATAACTGGTCGAAAATTTTACGAATCATAATTGAAATTTCCGAAAATATCAATATCATCGCGGAAAATTTTACAAAAAAGACAGGTCGGTCGCACGACAGGTTACAAGTCCATATTGCATTCATTAAATCTAAGAACATAACGCCTCTTTATTTTCTACCGGAACGCGCCCATGCATATACTGTACAACTGTTCAGAAAACATTATATTGGAATTTCAGTTGTGTAATAATTTTGTCCATCCATTATGACCTTGTGCGACTATGAGACAGATTTGTGAAAAAAATTTTTGATAGATTGATATTCGAATAACGATAAAATATTGTTCAAATAATATAATCATCATTTAAAAATTTAGAAAGATTTTAAACCTTCATAGTTTGTAAAAATATTCGAATTAAACATTTTGTATTTTCATACTTATTTTTTGATCGGAATAAGGTTTTTTTTCCCTTAATCTTTATTAATGAAATTTACTACCTAAAACTTAATGTTAAAATAATAATATATAGTGTGTTAAGTTGCATTTAAACAATGAAAGTATTTTAACTCATTATTCAATCATGAGTTTAAACCTTTGTAGGGTTTCACAGAATTATCAGAAATATAATTAAATTAACGATTAAAAGGTCTTTATACTACAGTACTTTGTATCTTTGACGCACTTTATAGCATAAAGGATTCAATGTTTGGAGAATAATGTTACTCAATTAGAAGAACAAAAATGAATACAACTATATAAAACAATGTCACGAAATTAATTGTCACACAAAAATAAAATTATGTATTATAATTGCGTTTTAATATAACTGATTTAATGTAACTGATTTATTTGATGTTATCTCCTTGTGGCAGATAAGATAAGTACCTTAATACGAATATTAAACTTTTACTGTAAATAAGGTTTAATTCACTGTCCATTTTGAATGATTTTATCACCAAGATGGCCATCTTGATGAAAGGATTCCAATGAGCCCAAAATCATTAAATCTAACCGCAGGATTCTGAGATCAGTAAGGTTTTGTGTCACTTCGAGCGTTTAAGATTGTTTTAACCAATCTTAAAACACCTAATGTGACATAAATCCTCAATGATCTTTAGGTTTTATGAACGAGTTTTACCGATTTGGAACAAAGGGATCTTTTTTTACAAAACGGACAAGATCGTAATAACTATTTTAAAGAAATTAAGCCTAAGGCCCTCAAAAATTGATATATTCCTAACTAAGCAATATTTTTTGTCAAAGGATTTTTTCATATCCTTGTTTTAAAAAGTTACAAGTTAAAAGTCTAAATTGGCTAAAAACAGATTGGCGTTTAATGTAAAAAAAAAAATAAAGAAAAATATATAATTAACTAACAATAAAACTCAATTACACCAAAATTAGTCAAAAATTATCATGTAAGCATCAAAACTGGCGTTCTATAATATAGATTGGATGTCTTACTATCCGGTAAATCAAAATTATTCACTGTTTCATGGGGATCACCAAAATCACGGGTCGGAATACCATGATCGGCAGGGCCGGAATTACCCAATTTTGCCCAAGATCAAAAGTTTTACTAATGAAGTCATGGCCCAGGAACAGTTGTCCAACCTCTCTATAATCACACCCCTCGGGATAAATATTTGTATGCTTATAAAAAGGTTTTTACTAAGATGTGCTTATAAAGAGGTTTTTTAAAATGTTTATATATAATTGGTTTCTAAATAAGTGTGCTTATAAAGAGGTTTTTTATATAATGTGCTTATAACGAGCGTGACTATAGAGGGGTTTGACTGTATTGCTAAATGCCGGCCTAAATCCGATGGATCCGACCCGGAAATTTGGTGATCCCCTATAAAACAATGCAGTCAATCAGCCAATCAATTATAGACGCGGGCGGGTCCTCCTGATAGACATAGGGACCCTAAAATTTTCGAAAACAATAAATCGCAATTTTTTCTCTATAAAACTTTTTTATGAATTGTAAGTTACACGAAATTTGGTGTAGACTATGAATAAACATCGAAACATTCCAAGTTTTAATCGCAATAAAAAAAGCATTTTATTGATATCACAATAAAAAACAATATTTGCTGGTAACTAAAACAATATGTGTGTAACGATACCGCAATTTTTTAGGGTTCCTGATCAGGTGTAACAAAAAGATCACGCGTCTTTAAAAGACAATTCTGCTTGTGTAAACTAAGTCTCGTTACGTCAACCTTGACGGTACTATTTGGTAGTTGGTAGCATATATAGGACGCAAATCTCACCATATATGTACCGCTGGAAAAATGTTTCAATTGCTTTCCAACACGATGGAATAAATGTGTTTCATACATACAATGTAACGGGGACTCATGTTACGACTTTGTCCTCGTTTAATTCAATTACATTTTGAGGAAGTACAAATAAGCCCCGGGGAAACAAGCAGCAAGACAAAATAAGACGAGTAACGCCAAGAGAAAACCAGACTGAGTTTTTAAGTTTATTATTTATTATTCACCGGACTCAACTCTGATCAGAGACATATTGATGTGATATATATGTTGATGACTAGGGTAAATAATAAATAATAACTTGAAAGTCAAGTGTCCTGTCTTTTCCTTGGTGTCACTCAAATGTGATTTATTAAAATTGTGATTAATACAAGCACGTAAATCCCGTCATGCGATCATAGTGAAACAGCGAACAAGCTTGGAATATTCCCACACATACATTATATCACACGAATAATGTGCGACTGTGCTACATATATATATGGTCTATCGATGTGTGCAAGCGATTTGGCGTGATTGTGAAATCTTATCGTTATACATGCAGCTAACCTCATTCAAAAACGGTTGATCTCTGAGTTTATATAATTCTCTTAAAATAAATTCTAATCAGAAATAACGCCACCTGCGCATTATTCTGTGTATATGCGCGTTACGCGCACGGACATTATTTCGAGACGAAGATTGGTTTTTAATAAACATGCATTTATAAGTAACGATAATGTGTACATTTTATATGTTACGGGTCAAATTGATTTTTAGGTCAACTTGACCCAGGTCAAAATGACACCTAGCAGAATTTTAGGGTTAGTGCCGGATTATGTTGATGCCGACCAAGGTTTTTAATTGATTAATTTGACCCGGGTCAAGTTTAACTTAACCTAAAAACCAATTTGACCCGTAACATATATAAGCAGTAGTGCCAAAGGAAAACCAGTACTTGCATCACCGATACTTTGTATATGGTCGCGCATGGGAAGTCTCACATGTTATTTTGAGGGAATGAGGTTTTCTAAATAACGTCCATGCCGGGTATGTTAAAATTTTAATAAAAATTATGGCCTTTTATTATTCGGTAATGAACTTGCTTTCTTGATATATTGAACCTTTATAACAACGCTTATGCTTTATAAACTAAAGTTTCGCTCAAAATGCGCGGGAAATCTTAATCTGAATCGCTGCGACACTGTGTAACAATCACGTTTATTATCCGGGCCTTTGAAAGATAAAGTTTTTTTTCTGATAAATGCATTAAATTTAAAAGGTTTATCAAAAATTCGGTCAGATAAGGAATTTCAATATTAGTAAACCGACAAATATTCTTATTTATAGACTTTGAACAATCTTTATTTAAACATAAAAACAAATATTATTTTAAATTTATTAAATTAAAGGAGAGCTAATTTATTATAAATTAAAGGAGAATTCATTAAATAAGATTTATAAAGGATACTTGATTTTGATGCATTAATTGTTTTTTTTTTTTTTTCTAGATCACATCTTATAATCCTTTTTTTTTTTTTTTTTTTTTTTTTTTTTAAACAAATCTTGATTTCCTAATATATATTTTCACTTGTTTCTTGTGGTGATAATGGTTGAGGCATAGTTTTTGGAATTATTCGCAAGCTATTTACTGCTTTTTCAACAAAATAATACGCAGATTCACCATGATCAGATTCGTCTGTTCCGATCTCTTCACTGTCACAATCTAAACGTAGCCTAAGGGACGGAATCTGATTCAAGATTAAAAGAATGATATAAGTCATGACAAAAGAATACATAAACCCTGCTCCAGATGATGATAATTGCTTGGGCAGTTGGATGTAGTTGCGATTTATAACTCCTCCCATAATATTTTCCCCACTAAGTGCAGCAATATTTTTATCTGCAAATATACCAGTAAGAATATTTCCAACCAATCCTCCAATACCATGAACGGCAAAGACATCCAAAGCATCATCAAATCCAAAAACATGTTTCAACTTAACGGCAATATTACAAATAGCTCCACCGCAAATACCAAATGCAATAGCAGAATAAGGTGTCACATAACCTGATCCTGGTGTTATTGCAACTAAACCAGCGACAGCTCCCGAACAGAACCCAAGTGCTGATAGCTTATGGTCCATTCGATAATCTATTATCATCCATGTGAGTCCACCAGATGACGCTGCCAGATTGGTTACTGTGCATGCAAGAATAGCACGCATCTACGATAAAGAGACAATGTTAATTATATAATTTTAATAATGTAATAATTATTAAAGATGTTCTTACATTCGCCGCCGTTGCAGAACCACCATTAAATCCGAACCACCCAAACCAAAGAAAAGTTGTACCGAGAACTACATAAGTGATGTTATGTGGCTTGAATTCATCTATCCCATGATTACGTCGTTTCCCAAGAAAAATACAAAATGCTAAGGCAGCTGAACCAGATGCAATATGTACAGGAGTACCACCTAAAAAATAAAATAAAATAAAAATATTATAAATAAATATATATATATTCTAATAATTATATAATATTCCTTTTTTTTTAATTTACCAGCAAAATCGAGTCCTCCAAGCTGAGAAAACCATCCATTAGCAGACCAACACCATGAAGCAATAACATCATATACAAATGTCGACCATATAAAGATGAATATTAGGGTAGGAATCAGTCTCGTACGTTCGGCTGCTGATCCAATAGCGATGGCAGGAGTAATTGCAGCAAACATACCCTGAAAAATTGCAAATACAAGTTCCGGAATACGCCATGTTGTTGGTGTTGGTCCAACATCTGATAATACGTTCATGAAAAATGCATTGTCAAGATTTCCAATAAATGGTCCGCCTATAAAAATAAATTAATTTCATAAAAACAAGAAAAAAAAACGTAATTGATAAACCCACAATGACATTATAACTAACCGTTTCTGTTAAATGCTAAACTATAACCACATATAAACCACTAAAGAAAAAATAAATAAAAATAAAAGATTTAAAACCAATTCAAAGCTCAAATTTCGCAATATATAAAATAATTACCTGAATTGATACTACAGGAACGGTTAAAAAACATAACATTATTAAAGATAAGGCATTCTTACAGCGTGCCATCCCGCTGTAAAAGAATCCTAATCCTGGAATCATCAACCAGACAAGACATGTCGAAGCCAAAACCCATGCGATATCACCAGGATAAAATTTAGATTCAACAAGACTCGGTATATTTTGTGTGGAATTTAAGTTTGACATGTTAGCATATATATATATTGATTATCATATGTTGAATTCGCATATGCACAATGGAAATAATTGTACAGTGCTTAAAGAAATAAGAAATGAATGTGTATATAAAGTCTGGCAGTAAAAAACGATTAAGATTCCAAAACATTAATTTTATAATATTTCCAATTTTAACACTCTTAATTCCAAGAAAAACTGTGATAACACAAGTGCAACAGATTAAAAAAAAACATTCATTTTCATTTTTACATATGTTTCACAATAACAAGTTTATGTCATAGAATTTTCCAAAGAATTTAAAAAAAATTATAAAATAAGTAGTAGTAAAAGAGGTCGTCTATGAAAAAAGGGACTAGAGTTATGTGGTCTTTTAATTAATCATGGGATTCCATTTGCTTTAAAATTCGAACCGAAGGTTAAAGTTTAAGTCGAACAAAATGACAACCACGTATACATTCACAATAAACATGTGTACCATCATTGCATTTACTTGATATCAAATTTCCTTATCACTAGTGCATTCCCAAATATGATGATAAATATTTTCCCTTCAAACTCGCAGACAAATAATAAAAAACATTATATAGCATAAATACGCATTTTGTAACCCGAAAAGTCTAAATGCATTCCCTGAAAACCAACTTTCTTGGCGTTTTCACGATAACGATAAGCAAAAAAAGCTGCATTTCTAAAAGGGGATTACGTATCTATCCGGTGTTACGTTTACTGGGAAATCTAACTGTGAAAAATAGCTGAACCAAGATCTCACCCAGCATTATTTGTTGACAAATATACTGGTTATAAGTCTATTACTGAACCAACTAATAACACTTGCGTAGCACTAGATCCACAACTAAAAAATTACTGTTGTCCCTTTGATAATTATATCTCACTCAAAATGACAAAACGCTTCCTTATCGTCATTTTTAAATTTCCTCGTATTAAATCATGTGACATTTGATGTGATGATCCGGGTCCTAGTGTTACTGGTGTTAATATTAGGATTGAGTTTATTTTTGTTTTGATTTATGTTACATCTGATCTTGGGATTTTTAATTTGACTGGGTACTATTGGTGATGAGTGGTTAGTCGACGATCTTTATAACCTGTCATGGGCTTATTTTTTTGTTATAAAGAATCTTTGTAACCTTTTAATACAGTAAGAATTGAATGAATTTTTTTTACTATATAGTATAATTAAGATTATATAAAAAAAAAAGTTTTTTACTCGGTTATTGTTCAACACTGCAATGTGTTCAACGCTGCAATGCAGTAACACAATCATCTAAATTTTTTTAAATTTTAAATTACTTTTAATACAAGGTACTCCTATATCTTTGAAATATATTTGTATTATACTTGGGTGCTTTAAATAGTGTAACTTTTTTTAGTATAAAGTGTTCTTTTATCTAAAATATAATATATACATATTACGAGCAATTTTAATTTTAATATTTTTTTTTATTATTTAAAATGGGTTTATTTTAATTAATATCAGTATAATTAAAATTTTTTACCTTTAATAATATAAAATATATTATAGAATATTATTAACTAAAGTATGAAATAGCAAAAAATATCTATTTTATTTAAAAGCTCCAAATTGGAAGATTATATAATTAATTACATATTAAAACTTCTATAAGTGAACACTCTTGGGACCAAACTTTAACAGCGTACATTTAGAGAAAAATAATAAAATATGAGTTTATAAAGTTATATAATAATTGGATCCGAATTTGTGTAAGAATTTTTCATATATTAAATATCAAATTTTTAGATATATAAGACAATAAAAAAAAACTAAATCATTTTTAGCAAAATTTTTTAATTTTTAAATTAAAATATTTTAACAATTATCTAATAAAATTTAATAAAAAATTTTATCAACTATAACTAGTAATAATCATTATTCAGCACGTTACTATGATCGTACCAACAAAATAACTCAAGTTATCCGGCATCTGATTATGATTGGGCTTGCCAAATAACTCGAGTTATTTGGTATAAAAAAAATTTATTTTGATTATTAAGCAAAAATTGATAGTTTATTTTGGTTATTTGGAAAAATTGATAGCTTATTTTGATTATTCAGCAGAAATTGATAGTTTATGTTATTTGGCAAAAATTGATACATTTCATTCTATTGACATATCTGTACGTATGTATTCTTTCTTTTTTCTTTCAGGATATATCTAGAATATCAAACAACATACTTTACATATGTATTACTTTTTTAATAAATTTTCAAAATTGATTGAAGCATTCAAGTAACTTTTATACTTTAAAATTCTTTAAATAAATCAAAGTAATTAAAGTTTTTCACATTTAAAATTTATTAGACAAATGGATGCTTTGAAAATAGTTGCTTATATTGTATAAATTTCTAATTGCTTTAAAGTTTTTTAGATAACTGAAACATGTATAGTAAATTTTTGTATTTTAAATTCTTTTGAAAAAATGAAGCATTTAAAACAGTTTTTTATAATTTAGAATTTTCTGAATAAGTTGAAACACTAGAAAAATTACTTATACTTTAAATTTCTCTAATATTTTTTATTCTTTTGTAATAAAATTTTTGTATTACTGCTTGTTTATATGACCTAATATATTTACTTTTAATTTTAATTAAACCTTCTATTTTCTTGTTATACCCAATTGTCATCAGACATTAGATAATACCATTATTAGATCCTATACACTAATAATTGTTATATTTGGATCAGAATTTGACTAGTTGATGTTTAGACTTCTACAGAGCCTAGCCATCTCCTAGTCAAATTCTGATCTAAATACTTTTTATTTGTTATATATAATAAAAATGTTGTGATTATACAGATCACAAGGTTATAATTATTTTTTTTTTATATTAAAATTCCTTATCTTTGGATTGTGACTATTTTATTCAAGTTATAGAACATGAATGCCATTAAGAGTTCTTTTATATAGGAGGTTACAACTAGTTATATGTGCATTTTTGTTGCCTAATTTAAATAGTCTGCTTATATATTGCTATATAAGTTCTACACTAGATGTCATACCTGCAAGCCAGTTAAAGATCTTGTCTATTTAAACTTTCTGTATATGCAATCTATCTTGTATTATAGAAACATCTCAAAGCTACATCTGTTTAAGTTTCTAATACTCATTGGTATTTTAGAATTACTTTATCCTTAACAGAAGACTTATTAGAATCTTTATGTTTCATATATACTGATCTAGTTTTATATAATATACTATAGTTACCTAATACTTGCAGTCATAAGGGTTATCTGTTTAACTACTATATTATACTATTTTTATTTTTGTAAAGTTCATCCAAATCCTAGTACTTATCTTTTCAACTTCTTTTTTTTATTCTTTTACTATTCAATTTAGAATCTGATAGACTTTTCAGACTCTTAATTTAGATAACCTAGTATGGTATATCTTAATAACTTTTTTCTTTAGTGATTTCTGTAGTCTAGTTGGTTATATCTTCCTCTATACATCTTTTTGTCTAGTTATATCTGCCTATTCCTTATTAAGGTTTTCTAAGCTTTTATCAGTTAATAACACTGTCAAAGGTTTGTGTTACTTCTTTATTTAAAAATTTTTAAGTAAGCTTCTGTCTTCTTGGTTTCTTGATTTTCTATATCCAGTAGTCTTATTGTAGGTTTGCATTGAAATTTTATACAACACTAATTATTAACATTTCTCTACATATATATAATATTACACTTTGCATGAATATCTTGAGTTTTTAATGACAAGTAGAATCTAATTAGTTGTACTTAAGATTACAGATATCTAAATCCAACTGATCAACAGAAGACAGTTTTCTATAATATAGATTAATTTTCAAATTTTATTATAGATGAAATTTGAATTTTAAACTTATCACTTAGAAGATAACAACTCAACTACTATACTAGAATTATCATTTTCACAAAGTTATTATTACAGAATATTAATAACTATATATTATTAAAATATAATATTTTAAAATAAATCTAAAAACTAAAATTATATATATTAAGTAAAGTATTCAAAATTTTTAAAAATCTATTTTTAACTAAATTTAAAACTTTGTTCTTTTGTTTATAGGTTTATTTGAAGAAATTTTAAGATAAAATATTTTTTAAACTGTATTCTAAATAAATTGGTTTAAAAAATTAAATTATATTTAGTATTTTATAAATAAAATAATAATTTATTAATGATATAAAGTATATTTTGTTTATAAAATATATTTTTTAAAAAAATATTTTATTAATTTTATTATTTTTTTTATAATATCAAATAATAATTTATATTTTATTAGCTTTTTGTATCACTATTATATTGTTACAGTACTGTGGCCTTCTTAACAGCAGTACTATAACAACGACACGGCTACAGGGATCCTTTACAGGTTTATAG
>CAJVQA010003939.1:0-18441 GCA_910591915.1 Cetraspora pellucida | reverse complement strand
TATAAAAATTTATAAAAATTTGATTTGTGGCTTAGGTTGATATTAACGAGGTTGATACTAACGGGGGTCGACTGTATTTAATTTTTTTAATTGATTATTACGCTTTGCAAAAAGAAGTGACCTCTGCAGATCATGATGTCATTGGGGATTGGAGATTCTATCGATTTTAAGAATTTTATCGATTTCAAAAAGAAAGATGTATGTAACCGAACAAAATATAAAACAACAGACAATCAAAATCTTAGCAATTTTCCGTACAGAAATTTGACACGAGGGAATTTTTTTATTTTAGCGGTTTGCAAAAAGGTGTAGCCTCTACAGACCATGGCGTAATGGGAAATCACGAGAAATTTAGACGATTTTTTTATTCTAAGAGAATTATACAGATTTCAAAATACATATAGATATTACTGATCAGATATATGACTGATAGAAAATCTAGAATCTTCGAAATTCTCTACTATCATTATCACGAAAATCGCGGGGTCATGCCTTTTTGTAAACCGCTATAAAATGCGAAAGGTGTTTTCATAGGCAAGATTTTGAGCTACGAAAGATTTTTCAACAAAGTGCACACTTTTCACGTCACCTGATCTTGCAAACTGATTGGCTGCGCAAAATTTTTCAAAGTGTTCTTTTTTGCAAAGCGCTATAATCTAAACAGTGGTGGTGCTGATAATCGATTTAAATTAAATTTATAATCATCGATTATAATCTAAATACATAAAAATAGATTTAAATTAAATCAATTATAATTGATAGTTTTCATTTATATCGATTATGATTGATAAAAGGTTTCATCGATTTGCAAAAAGATATGACATTATTTTTGTGATGATCGAGGAAAATTTCCGAGATTGTGATTGTCAATCGATTATTGCGCTTTGCAAAAAGGTGTGACCTCTGCAGATCATCGTGTAATGTAAAATCGCGGGAAATTAGATGATTTTTCGATTCTAAGAGAATTATACAGATTTCCAAATACATACAGATATCACTGATCGAATATATGATTGATAGAAAATCAGAATTTTCGAAATTCTCCACTATCGCTATCACAAAAATCGTGGGGTCACATCTTTTTGCAAACCGCTATAAAATCATCAGATTTTAATTTATTGCAATCAAGGTTTATAATCGATCAACCTATTATAATCTGTGTTCAAAATTTCTTGATGATTACAACTAATTCTGAGACTACATAAATACATACATATAATAGGTTTAACCATTTTCGCATCAATTCTTACACGTCATTAAGTCACAGGTATTAATGAATTTAGAAAGATCATCAAACTCTTTCGTTACGATCTTTTGATTCTTTAGTTACGATTTTTTATTATTATCTTTGACGATCAGTAATCTCCAATGAAAAATCCGTAAAAGTAATAAATTAAATCCAGAAAATTCGTAAATATATACTTATAAAATGGTCAAAGGGAGCCTTTTTATCGTCATTTTGAAGGTTTTATATTTAATCGCATGTTAATAGCAACGTCAATATCAATTGCAATTGCGGACAAACTACAAATATTTAACAAAATTTTCAATATTACATTGGGCTTATTAATACATTTTTTATAAAAAATTAAAAAATATATATTTTATTATTATTATTATTTTTAATCACGATGCTACGATTTTAATCGCTAAAGAAAGTTTGCATTTAGTCCGAGATTTATAATATTGCCTATTTTCCAACTTTAATACCTTTGTAGACCATAAATCTGAAAGAGATTCATTAAATTTATCAAATAATTAATTTAATTTTTGTTCTTTGTATCTTTGAGCAAGACTGGTATCTGCTTTTTTTTTCTTTCCCTACATTCATTCGTCGATAATTATTGAAAGAATGAAACCTTCTGTTCTCGTTATTTTGTTTTTATTTGCAATCTCAATTATTGATGTTGACTCGATCGATTCAAAATGCGATATATCTCTTATAAAATTAACTGATGAAAAATCTTCTTGGATAGAAGTTCGTGAGATTCATGAAATTCGTGCTCTAGTTAAGTATCAAAGGTTGGTCAGAACTGCCTATGCATCTGATGAAGCTGTCCTTAAAAAGTTAGCATTAGCTATAGATGGTAAATCTGATACCATTGATCTTGACGTGGAAATTTCCAATAATGCCGACATCGGATATTATGGACAAATCACTATAGGTGGTCAACAATTTAATGTTATTTTTGACACTGGAAGCTCTTATTTTTGGGTTAGTATATATAATATATTATAATATTTAATAGGCATTCAATGCTTTCATTCTTTTTTTTTTTTTTTTTTAATAATAAATAATTTATTTTTTGTGGTCTAAAAAAATTTAGATTCCTTCTGTTATGTGTATAACGACTGCTTGTGTCAATCATAGACAGTTTGATGTTACTAAATCCGACACACTCAAGACCAACAATGCTACTTTCGTGTTACAATACGGGTCTGGTAATATTAGTGGAATTATCGCAGAAGATAATCTTTCCATAGGTAGCATAAATTCTATGGGACAGACATTTGGTCTTACTACTGATGAAAGTATAGAATTTAATGAGACTCCATATGATGGTATTTTGGGAATGGCTTTAAGCCGACCTAGTGAACCAAATTATACAACTCCTTTTATGAATATGGTCAATCAAAACGCTGTTAAAGCCCCTTTCTTTGGTTTCCATCTTCAACGATCAAAGGATAAAAATGACATAGGAACCTTAACTCTTGGTGATGTTGATAGCTCTAAATTCACAGGAAATTTTACTTTTAATAAGTTAATTTACGATGAAGGTGTATGGCAAATTAATTTGGATGATGCTTCCGTTAATGGTAAACCTTTTGGTTTTAAAGGAAGAAATGCTATAATAGACACTGGAACTTCTCTTATAATTATACCACCAAATGATGCCGAAATTATTCATCAAAAAATTCCAGGAGCAACTAAGCTTCAAGGTAAATTTGTTGTACCCTGTAATACAACTGTTGATATAGCATTTATTTTTGGTGGCGTTAATTATAATATTGATCCAAGGGATCTAGCCTTTCGACCTACAAATCAAAATGGACTCTGTTCTTCTGGGATTGCTGCTGAAAATATTGCTGGGAATTCGACTTGGATTGTTGGCGATGTATTTTTAAAGAATGTTTATTCTGTTTATAACATAAAAGATCTTACTGTTGGATTTGCTAAAAGCAAAAAATTTAATTAATACTTGTATTAATGTAATTTAAAAAGTTCATATAACAACAACTTTGGTTTATCCGTTATTTGTTTAATTTAACGTTAATTATTCCATTAAACAACTATTATCGTTATCTGTGATGTGTTTGTTTATTTATAGTATTAGTTTTAATTATCCTTTCGTCTATATATTGTGAAGGGGAAATGTGAGATCGGATGTAGTGCGTAACCATTGATCAACATTTCATTGTCATTTTATATATTATTTTCGCTCGAGATCATTTATTTCAAAACAAAAAAATTATTTATAAAATATGGGATTGTGCTCGCTGCATTTGCAACTACAACAAATCTCGTTTCTTCCCGGAGCACATGGCACTTAGTTATTTTAATCACTACTCAATTCCTTGTCATATTTTGAGAGCGGTGTGGGAGGTACACAGCCGCGTGAGAACAGTGTGGTGTAACCATAGCACATCACTAATTCCACTTCTGGCTCCAAACCATGCTGGGGTATTGCAGCAATTTTACAGCTGTCTAGAGCAACGCTTAATATGAAGTGGCGACCCCGCGGCGGGTGGGTGGGTGTTTGGATAGAGCCAGAAAGGTACACTTTCAGGAAACAGCGAAAAACACAAACAAACAAATTTTCGCTCTAAGCCCTAAAATAGTTGCATTGGCATCTTTCGTGTTCTGTCATGTGACAGTAATCTGCTGATCTCTCGCGATAATATCGCTCCCGTGACTAAAGTCAAGGTCGCTTGCCATAAAAATGTAATTTGCATTGGGTCGATTTGTGTTAAATGTTTAAATCCTAATATTATAAAATGGTATCCATTAGATCATATGTTCATGTCATGTACAACAATTTGGATAAGGAATATCAAAATCTTGAAAACCTTACATTAGTTTCAACACAATAAAACTTGACAGTCAAATATTTGATAAGATCGGAAATCAATTATATAGATAAGTATGTACATATATATGACTATCAAATTCTTGTTTGATTGTGTCGAGCATTAATCAATAATGCTAAATTATGAATTTAAGTATAATGTGTACAACCTATCTTATTTAGTAATTCAAGAATAAAGATTACTATAGATAGCATATTTTAAGTAAATTTATTAATTAATAGCACTTATACTCATTGGGTAAATTGAAATAAAATAAAAAGCATTAAAAAGTTGGATAATACCAAGTATGAATAAGCTTTGAAACTTGCCTTAGGTACTATCTTTATACTTCAATTAATGTAAATGAATTAAGAAATTTGTAAGAGTAAAGACTAATAAATTTGATTATTATCTTTCATATGTTGAAGATTCATATAATGTTAAATTAGTCAATTCTATTAAAATTTTTTTTTCAATTTAGAACCCAAGCTCCTGAGATTCAAAAGGACAACATATGTATTCGTCATAAACCTCTCTAAGTGCATACCTCTCGGGATCACACTTTAGCAAAAAAAATAATTTCATAACAATGACGAATGTAATACTTTAGCAAATAATTTATTCTAAATCTATATTAAATATAAATTCATGTAGTATATTAATATATATATACAATATTTTGTGTCTCAGTACTCGTGGAGATTATGTTGTGCAACCCGATTCAGATATTTGAAGTTGTACTTGACCGATATTTAGCCACTAAAATTTGTCTAATTAGCATACAACTAACGCTAGAGCAATTCATTATAATATCAGAAATGTAACAATTAGTTCTAATTTATAGGTATTTAGAAATTAATGTCAATTATTACAATTTTAATTCAGTAATTAGACTGTATGATACCAGAAATAATACCGTATAACATGGTATAACATGGTATACCGTATAAGCGCGAAATAACGCAGGAATTTGAGTCATTGTTCAAAATTACGCCCCTGCTTTATTTCGCGCTTATACGGCAACTACCATGATGCCATCAGCTTAATCTTCTAAGGGAAACTTTGGAATTGCAGAGAATGCAATTTATTTGGCTAACCCATTTCTATTATTGGACTGCATCCCTAGTTATGTCCTTTAAAAATTTTAATGAACTAGTATGTATTATCGAGGCTCGGTTTATTATGATTTTCGGGAATGTAACTTTAATCGTCTTAATTATTACTGATTGACCAGTATTTTAAATTTTATGAATTGGTCATTCTTGTTCCAAATTTACATTGTACGATCCTAAGCATAAAATGTTCTGATTACACAATTTTAGGGAAAAATATTGATTTTTTTATATTACATCAGTACGATGCATAATTACTCTTTGATCACCAATCAAGGATAAGTGTAACCTGAAAATCGAAGCGATGATTTTTTTTTTCTAGAGTTTGATTCATATTCATGAAACTTCTTTTTTTCATCAAATATAATTTAACTGTTTTAATGATTAATAGAGGATCACGCTAGTGATAAATGCTTAAATATCAATTGACAATTTGAACAGTCCGAAATTTTCAAATGAATATATTTAATTTTAGATAATATTGTGAGACAAAACTCAATTTTATTTAAACGAATCGAAAGCCGAAAAATACAAAATAAACGAAATAATAAATTGGTTTTGCTCACATAACTGATATCAGTACTTAAAACTCGGGATTTATATATATATCATAAAGATTTACGCGTAAATTCGTAAATTGCATAATTTGCTTAGTTAAAATCTTATGGTAATCTAATCTTGTAATTAACATACCGGTACGAAAAATAAGTGCACTTGTTTAAAACGAAATGGGATATACAGCAGGAAACAAGTCCCGTATTACTGTTGTAATGGAATCATTAGAATCGTTGAAATCTGTCGCGTAAGGAATTTCGTCGTATTGCTGTCCTGAACGATTTTCACCAGCAATAAGTTGATTCTCAGTTTCATTACTGACATTAGACTTTTTACGAGATTTTTTTGTTCTACAAACATCAGACTTTTTACCAGGTTTTCTTGATTTTTTGACTTTAGGCTTAAGAGATTTTCTTGTATCATGTTTTACAAAACGAAATTTTGAAGATTTGGAAAGATTTTTGTTCTTATAGGCGTCTTTTATAGCTTGAACAAATTGTTTATCCTTTTTTTTTACATCTTCCCATAAGAGGCTACTAATTTGAGAAAGAAAACCTCTCTCTCTTTTCAAGCCTAAAGTTGAGAAACAATGGGCAAGTTTCGAACGAAACCATATATAGGCATTAGGAGTGCTTTTTGAGTCATCAAGTAAATTACATATAAAGTCATTATCTGGAATGTCAAAAACGATATATTGGCCATTGTAAATTATTCGATATTGTTGGTTTTGATTCGTGAAATACAGTTCATGATTTCCGACAGTTAACTTGGAAATCACTTCTGTATGAATAGGAGAATTGTCTAATGTCATTATAGAAAAGAGGGTATTCATTTCTGAGTACGAAGAAAAAAAGCTGAAGAGAAATTGTGTGCTTTTTATAAAAAAAATAAAATAAAAATAAAATCATATGAACGATATTATCGGAATTGTTTTCCTTATAGCACATAGTATATAATTTATTTTATAAGTAATAAATACATTTAACAACTTTAACTTAATGCGTTACATGTCTAGGAATTGATCTTGATCATTCTTTATTATTAGCATTAATCAAAGTATTAATAAAAGTATTAATCAAATCATTAATTAAAGCATTAATCAAATAAGGATATTATTAAAAAGACAAAGCTATTGATGATATCTGTTATTCAAAATACCTTTAGAAGGATTTCATTACTTAAACCCAATATTAGAGGTTAGTTTATATGGACTACTGCCAATAGAAATAACAAAAATCAAGCAGATTTATCTAATAAATCTAATCAAACAACTTTATTTTTATTATTTCTATTAATGGTAACCCATATACACATTTAGATATGCGTTCATATATACCTATTTAGTATTTGTTAAAAAAATCTTTTTCGCGTCTGTCCGAATTATTATTTGGTTTAAAATAGGAATCATTCCAGATCAAATAGATGTAAGTTTAGGAAATATGATAATTAATTGTGAGAATATAATATGTCCGGAGCGGAGTGTAAGATTTTACTGTCCAGACCTGTGACAGGTGCCCCTGTAATAATATTCAGATCAGGCAGAAGTTTTACTGTCCAGACTTGTGATACCCTGTAAGAAAACATACAGTATGCTTTGCTTGACAAGAAAAACACTCACTTTCGATTTTACAAGAGAAATGAAATGACGGTACTACGATATAATGTATATATTATCATGTACTGTAGAATCATATATATCATAATTGAATGTTTACTTTGGAACTTATTTGAGTGAATGAATAAAAATTTCTTATGGAATATACTTTAAAATTAAATATATTTTTTAAGTATATAGGCACCGGACCTCAATGGTTCCCGTTTCCTAGTTCTATAGTTAACCATACGTTTGAATGTTCCGCGTCATTTTTCAATTTACGTCGATTATTAATTGACATGTGTCATTTCTCGATTTTCACCGATTGAGAAATGATCAAGGTAGTTCGTGATGCAGAACGTAAGATGCATGTCCGTAATCTGTGACAGGTTAGGCCACTATTTTCAATCACCATCTAAATATATTCCCAACGTAAGACTTGACTGTCATAAACTATTAAATTTAAAAACTTATAAATTCAAAAGTTGTTTTTTTTGATATTAACTAAACAAATATTTATATAAACAAATAAAAAGATTTAATTTTAAATTAAAATAACGAATACTGAATAAATATTCCTCTAATATACTGTATTATAATTAAGCAAAGCTAACAATATATCATTTATTAACCGTGCTAATTGTTCAATACATTCTTCAATGATATATTTTTTACTTAATTCAACGTTTTTCGAATGATTAACCTTTCCACCACATCATTTATTCGTGAACTTATATTTCGCTGCACTTTTGATTGAACAGTCGCGACTAATATCATAAAGAAAAATATTCGGAATATTTTATTTTTGTTACATGATACTGATATTTGAATTTATATAACACAATTCGTAATGTTTACTTAATATTTTGACAGTTTGATTTAAGAAGTGATGTTGGAAATATCGTTCTATTTCATTTTCCATTTTATAAGTTTTTTTTTAAAAATATATCCAAATTTATATAACTTGCGAGGCACTTGAATACTAAGCTTTTTTTTTTATAAACTTTATCAAAAATATTTTTTTTTTTTAAAAAAAAATAATTTTAGAAGTCGATAGGGTTATTTAAACCTTTGATTTGCGTTAGATAAAAAAAAATAATAATAAAGAATACCAAATACGATCAAATCATATTTTATATATTCACTTTAACTTTGTAATAATAAGCATTTTCAAATTACTAATTACTAAATACAATAGCGATGGCTTTTTCATCATGATTTAGATCAGCTCTAGGAGACATAGTCGGGTGGTGATTAAAGTCCGTGGCTTAACCTGTCACCGATCGTGGACGTGCCAAAAAGAGTAAAAATATAAAGATTGCGGATCAGTCCGAACTCATGATTAGAGATGTGCCATTTATATGATACCCGAATTGTTTCGTGTACAGTACGTACAGTGCATATCTAGATATTTGATTGGCTGGTAGAAAGGATCAGCAACAATTTTCGCGTACAGTACGTATAGGACTGTACGTGGCACATCTCTATCCAATCTGCATGAAAAAGTAGTAGAAATAAGAAACAGTGAAATCAACTTATTTCCTTAACAACCATTGTATTTCATTTATTGGACTTTGGAGAAGAAAAGTCCGTGAATGCAAAGATACGTAGTACTTTGCCCTTTATAAATTTGAAGTGCACCAAGATTCATATTCCATTCATAATTTTTCCGTTACCATTTTTTATATGTATTAATTTACCATTTAAGTATATCGGGTTCATCGCATTGCAAACAATCCGAACCTCACTACCTAGATTATTGATTTTTCTAAAAAATGAAAAATTTTAATGATTATTTACATAATCATAACGATAAAGAATTATGTAACAATTAATTTGATGACTAATATGGTTAATAAAAAAGCCTTTTTTATATGTTGATTGATAGGCAAACAAATCAGATGACTAATATAGAATTCTACTAGACCTTAAACATCAAAGATGTCATTTCTTTATTCATGTAATTCATGTATCGGTATAAGTATTGATGACAAATTTATCCACTGATTCAAATCAAGTTTATTCACACATTCAAAATTGATAATTTCTAATTTAGACAAATATAGTGTTACAATTAGAGTATTACAAACTCAAAGAAACTTGATATATGTGAAGCACATGAAATAACTTATAGGAATAAAATATAACTTATCGAATTAACTTATTTTGAAAATAAATGAAAACTTGGGAATTTTTATTCGAGTTTTTAACTTTCAATGGCATAAAATGAAATACTAGTTCGACTTTATATAATTATAAAAAATCTATAAACTTTTCAGTTTTGATAATACTATTTCTATCATACTTCAAAGAACGATCTAAACATTTTTAATTTAATTTTTTATCTTTCTCACGTGTCAAATTTTAGTTGTGTAACTTAATCTTGTTTACGTAACACAAATAACCCTCTTTTTAATGATGTAATCTAAGCCTCCAATACATATTATCCTATAACCAAGCCTCCAAAAATTTTAGGTTATACGCAGTATTGGGATTAGGATTAAATTATGAAACTAACGCTAATATTACTGAAATTCAGTAATTTCGAAGATATGTTTCAAAAAAAAAAACTTTTTTAAAGAAAATCCGGTACACAACCTAACGTCCTTACAGTAATGTTTATGTTATGTAACAATCATGTACGATTATCGTTGAGCAAATGATCAAATAATCGGCTTTAAGTAACAAACAAATCGACTTAAAAAAATTCGGTAAAAAATTTTTTGATACTAGTAAAAATTTAAAAAGTTATAGTAATTCCAAAAAATTTTGAAAAATTTACTTTAATAGTGCGCAGAAAGTAGTTTAATTAAAAAATTTTGAATTAATAACGATTTTTTGAAGAAATTTTTTTTGTGGCAACTGATCAAATTTGGTAATGAAAAATTTATGCCAAATAAAATGTAACATATGCCGAATTTAGCATTAAGTTTAAAAATACATATGATGGATTATGATAAGGATTTTTTCCGTCTTGTTTATACTACTCTAGTGTCTGATAACACAGATAACGCTGTCATTAAGTATTTACAAACTCTCTTAAAAAGCCTTACAACCAAAGAAACATAATAACTGATTGTTCCATTTTGACAGAAAGTAATTTTCCTATTTTTGCTCTTTCTGCCTGATATAAGAAGGAAAACTTCACTCAAAAGGTACTGCAAAGCTACAACATTCGTTATAGTCGAAATTCTTTGTATTCACCTCATCTTAATTATTTTCGAATAAAGTGGGTAATAGTCATAACTAGAGGTACAGGCGAATCGTTCCAATGATTGCCGTAACTAGTTACGACATAAGCTTTAGCTAGTCACGGCTTAAGCCGTAACATCATTGAGAATCATTGGGATGATTCGCCTGCATCTCTAGTCATAACAAATATTATATATTAGTAATTTTAATACTTTGGAATATTTAAAATTGTATATTTAGATGCTATTTTATTAATTTATAATGATAATTATATAGTTGAAATTTATTATATACTTAACTACAATCGAATCGTGATTTTGCAGCACGTGCGAGAACTAACTTAGCGTTAGTGGTTTCATCGATCAATTTGTAGATCTACATGTGATTATAACGGTACTAGAAACGAAAACCTCAAGAAAAAAATGTTTGTTACTCACTTTCCCAAAGCCTATTTTTCTGACATACTATTTCACTGAAGTCATAATATTAATAATCCTTTTTATTAACAGGACAAAAATAGATTTGTTAGTTCACCAAATTTCACTGACAGTTTATTCACCGACAAAGTAATCCTGTCATTGTTGTTAGTGTCAGGTTTAAAATTAGGAATTAGAATTGTGGCTAGTGCAATTTTTGAAAAAACCTGTCTAGGGTTGGGTAATTTAAATAAGTTATTTAAACTGGCAGTAAGCTAAATTTTAACTTACATAACTTTCATAACTTAAATATTTTAGTACCGAATAAAAATCAGCTTCTCTATGAATTTAGAATCTCAAAGTTGATTTGCATTAACATTATGCATTTATAACTTACATGAAACTATGTCAACTTACAATGTAATTTACAATGTAATTTACAATGTAATTTACAATGTAGGTGACATTGTCAGGTAAGTTATCTAAATCCCGAACATGTCAGTAAACTTATCGGTTGCTGTAATTAAATTTCGACGAAATGGCACAGACCTATTTCTGTATTTAGAAAAATGTATTTCGGGAAGTTAACCTGGAACCGAAAGAAACTTATATAATAAGTAAATCACATGTTTTATTGGATTATATATTTATAAGATAGCCAGATCATATAAACCAAGATTCATATTTATAGTCAAATAAACCCAAGTACACTTTAACGAACCAAGCCAACTTAAGGATATCTTAAATATAAAACTCAGATCTTTACTTGCCTTGCTTCAAACACCTAACCTGAAATCTCAATCTTTAAATAACAAGGCCGGTCATTTTGTTAGCTGTTAGTAACCGTTTTTTAGTACACTTTAAATTTGGACAAAGCTTTTTTTTTTTTACCTACATATTTCAAAAATAATGTCTAAGCTAACTTCTTTAGGTAAGAGATTATAAGAGATTAATTTTAGAGTTAACTTTCTAATAATCTTTGAAGCTAGAAATGATATTTGTGCCGATTTTTTACTTGTGTAATTTTGCGTTCTCAAAAAGTACTTTAAAGTGTATAAATAAGTTACCCAGGCAATTAATTTGCACAAACCAATCAGACGAATTTCAGTCCATGAATGTATAACATCAGGTAATCAGAAAATGCGTACAATACCAGATAGGTGACGTTGTTCTTATGATCTACGAATCAGATTTCAAAATTAACACGATCAAGAAGATTCAAACAAACGTTCTTTCTGCCAAAAATCGCCTAAGAAACCACCTTTTGTGCTTTGTCAAAAAGGTTTCATTGGACAATTCTAATATTTACACCTATACTCCTATAATCCTTAATCCTGACCCTACCCCTACTCTAGCCTTAAGAATTTTGCCTGTGCCACCAATCTGGTATACATTATATTTTACTGTAATTAATCATTTTAACAAGGGATATATGACTAATTGTGGCTAATTAATTATAATAATTGAATTCGAAAAATTGCAATTAATTGCCCCTACAATCAATTATTAGGTTGGCTTGTTGAATGATACCTGAGACTCTAAGGCACTCTTTTACAGAGAAAAAATTTCTGATCCGAAATTAATGTAATCAATGAAACTAAGTAATATCAATCAACCACGTACTGCGTCTGACCAAGTTTGAATTCTATACTGTAATTCAAGGCAAAAAATATTTTTTTTAAGATGTTTATATGTGATAAAGTTTTTTTTTTTTAAAAAAAAATTGTCGTTTAAAATTTTTTATTTTTAAAATTTCGAGCAAAGATATCTCGAGACCTAATTAAATTTGATAAAAAATTATTGTCTTTTTATTTGAATTCTATAGATTTATAGTTTTAAACAATCCATAAAGATTAATTAGGTCGTTGTCGATAGTATCTTAAATTTAAAAAATTTTATTTTGCCGAGATATTAGTACAAATTCGGATGACTAAATGTTTTAGAAAATCATCAAATCACACGCAGATTCTACTAAATTTATAGCAAAACTATTAGACAGTCATTTTTATTTCTATGACTTCATTAGCAGAATTTTGTTGACCACCGATGACTTTCGATTGGAATTTTTTTGAGGATCTATCTTGATGTATTCTAACTCTCAGACAAAGACTTTCTACATCTTGATCGAAGCTGTCAATTTAATAATTAATATTATCGTGTAACAGAACCATCATTTATCACCAGTGATTCACGTAACATATGTGATGATTGGAGATATAAAGGCTATAAATAAAAAATGATTAATGCTATAACTTGGACTTATAATGGAAAGAGATTTGTATGTCAAAATATATTGTTTTGGTTGTCTGGAAAAATCATTTATAGTTTAGCTCCGGTCGTAACTTTGGATTGAGCTTTATAGCATCTTTTATATAATTGGGTCAGATACAATAGTCGAAATTAATGAGAGGTTTATCATATAAATATGTTAATTAATTATATATTTAAAACTCGTGAAACATATAAAGCGTGTTTCTTTGAAAGACTTTGAGTCTCAATATCAGCCACACCAAATCTAATATACAAAAACTTCATAAAAAGGTTCTTATTGAGTTTGTTTATATACGTACAGAACAGAATAGAATGTCCATTATATTGTATTTAAACAGAATAATATAAAATATCCACTTTTTTGTATATAAAAGCCTTGAGATGCAAAATTTTAATAAAATCTACATAAAATATAACGGATTAAATTTAGACAATATGCTAAATTTTAACATACCTGACCTACTTTAATATTTTAAAAGTAACTCCTCTTTCAGAAATATAATTTAGGTAACAAGCCATGTATCAATTTGAAGCTTTTTTTTTTGGTTTAATATTTAATAATGTAGGATTATAATATTTCCTAAAAATATAAATTGGACCTCATATCCTGCTGTTTCACACTGTAGACAATTATTCTTTATAATTAATAGTAGTAGGTTCACAGAATAAATATGCTTATAAAGAAAATTCATATTATATGTTTATATGGGAGTGGGACTACAATATAAATAAGTAATTCTTTATTATTATGTGTTTTTTCCCTCGTAATATAAATTTACAAGTTGAAATTTTCTGACTCGTAATACCTTTGATCGAATATTAATGATTATTTGAAATTCATACCTACTTCAAAATGGCTTATCATATGTGAATTGATAATTGGCATAAATTAAGAATGACGCGGAACAGAAACGTGTTAAGATAAGATTGTTCATTTTCTACAAGCAAGAGTCAGCTTTTCTCATTTAAGTACAAGTGAATTTAATTCACTTTTAAAGTTTTTAAAAAACTTGCGTCATACTATTTAATTTTTTTAAGGAAATAGCTTCCCCAAAGTATTAAATAGCTGGGACTGTATATCTACTTAATTTCATGAAAAATCGGTAAAGTTAGAGTAAATATTATTCTTTGTGTAAATATTTTCGATATAAAACCACATACATAGTATATAGCATACCCCAGCGGAACAAAGTGAAATTGGACTACATGGGTTACAAAGTAACTGTGAACTAAGGAGGACTAAAGAGACTGGGTAACAGCCACTATTCCAATATTTTTCAACGTATTTGAAAAAATGAAATTTATATTTCATTGAATTGAAAATCAGAACGAGAATTATATTAGTTGTTATTATCTGAAGGCTGAAAAGTCTAAGTTTTCTTTTCGGCTTATCGTAACTGCTTGAACACGGGTAAGTCTTCCTATTTCAAAAGGTGCCAATGACCGTGTGGCGAGATACTGTTCATAATCTCGTAAATGCTTTTTGAATGAATCTGTTTTTGCTTTTACGTCAATTTTAATATAATAATATAACAGATAAATTTGCCTAGAACTTACCATTATTTATGCAGTATTATTTACCAAAGTTACGTTAAACCAATAGTTACGCTCATTATTTTCTATTACAATAATATTATCCGTTAACTTGATGCCATCTGCAAGTTCGTTTAATTCATTCTATATTTTGTACTTTCAGAACACAGTGTTTCGTATTTAACTTATTATCATATAATTAAATCAATAATGGAAATCAGCGTAAAAATCGTTTAGGCAAAGAAAAAAACATACAAGCATCTACATCAAATTTTCTGCATGATTTTGAGAGGATATAAATTATCCAGAATATTTACACGTGACTTCTTCAGAAACTTTATCAATTCGTCGATATTTGTTTAAGGTCAAAAAAAATCTAGATCCTGTTCGAGAAATTGGAAAATCTGCTAATGTTTGAAGGTTAGGAATTCGTCTGAAAGTTAAAAGTCTTTTTCTGAATACCGATGTTATAAAGACATCCATTCAAAGTATTATCGTTATTTCTTTCCAAAAATAACAAATTTAGTTACCGCAACCAAAAAAAAAAATTGGGATGTTTGCATACCAAAAAAGGAGGGATGCTTTTATTCGCATTAATACAGCCACAATTACGTATGCTTATGATTACAAAATTAAGTATGTATAACTATAATAAATATGATGTTTATTTTAAAGTATAAATTACATGTTAATAAAAAATAAAGTAAAATAATATCGGAATAAAGCAAAATAAATATAAGTACGTAACAGCTAACTATAAATGTGTAATACCTAAAAGTTTAAAATTTTATAAATTAATAAAATTTAAAATTTAAGATTCGTTATAAAATATGTTATTTAAAACTCACTAAAGGGATTTTAAAATATTGTTTTTTTCAATATATTCTATCATTTCTGGTGAATATAGTTCTTTCCATTTGTCATCGTTATTCATTATCATTTTTCTGATTTTTTCTGCGCTAATTGTGTATTCATTATATTTTATAAAAATTATTTCTTTTTCAAATTTGTTCCATATATCTTTTTCATATAGATTTTTCAATTTGTCTTTACATTCTTTTTCCCATTCTGGATTTCTATCTTCATTTTCAAGATATCCTTCAATGATAACTAGTCCATGATCTTTTAAATGAGTTGGTTTAATTTCATCACTTAAAATTTGATATGATTCATGTAAATATAATACTTTGATTGGTCTTTCAGTTTTTTCATTCAAAGAATTAGATAATTTGTTAATAACTTCATGGGATTTATAAATAGTTTTTAATGATAAAGATTCCCAATCATAAAGTTTTATCCAAGAAGATTCATTTATCATTATTTTAATCATTTCTAATCTATGATTTAATGATATTGCTTCTTCAAAATATTTTTCATCAACATGTTTCTTGGAATGAGGTGAGATATAACCATTTATGATTTCATAATCATATTCATCTTCTAATATTTTTTTTACTTTTTCAAATTTATTTAAAATTTGATGAGTAATAGGATTAAATGCATCTCTTAATAATAAGGCAATTAAAGGTTTTGATGATGAATTTTCAATTTTATGAATATTCATTTTTTTTAAAAAAACATTTTTTTTGATAAAAATTTATATAAATATTGATATATAGTAATGAAAAATTTTTGAATTTGTAAATAGATATAAAAAGATTCAAAAATTTTATTGTAATTTTTTTTTACGTAAATTTAAAACATTTTAAAAAAAAATGTAATTTTATTTTTTATAAAACCAATCATATAGAATAAAAAATTTCTTGAATAAACAGGTAAAAATACTCTATACTTATATATTAATAACTTACTAAAAAATTATACACGTATTTAGACTACGTACGTACATACGTACGACTATCAAAGTTAAATACGTCGATATATTCCATTTTGATAATTTCCATCCGCTGATGACAATAATAGTGCCAAGCCATTGTAATGACGAATATCTCTACTTTTTTTTACTTAATATTATTCTAACGCTAATTTCTGGTAATTAAATAAATTCTTTCCCGTAAACAAGTACCCCAATCTATGGCCTTAGTATAACCTATGGCTTGATCACAAGAATGAAATTGTTGTTGTACGGACTCTACTCCTTATTATTGATATTACACAAACTATTTGAAACGTTCAAACCATATGACGATGATGAATAGATAATACCGATACGGTTTCAGATTTCAACAATAACATTAAAACAGTAAATACCTAATGTGATATTATTCATCATGAAAATTAGAATGTCCCAAATAATTTGGGTAACATCGCTGTTCTTTACATTATAGCACATAGAATTTTATACGTAGGTATTAGTTAACCATTTTTCACCAAATTAAACATAGTTTTCTGCCGTATTATTTGTATCAATCATTTTATCTTGTACTACGTATATATAAACATGAATACTTGCAGCATGATAACTTACAATATTTTGTCTGACGATTGTTTGTACGTTTAATATTGTAATTCTTTTTAACCTTTTGATAAACCTTATCACAATTTTTAAAAAAAATAAATTATGAATGAACGCACGCATTGATCCATGCATTGTATCTGACGTCGGGTACGTACATACAAATTCCCAAATTTAATAGCTCATCAAAAACGTCAGATATTTGCTATATAAAATTGAATTTAACGTTAAATTTAACGTTAAAGCTGTGGCTTGGCATTCATTCCTATCTAACTATTTCTATCTAATAACGACAATATTAGATTCAATCTGATTAAAAGTTGCAGATCAAATAGAGATTAATTATAGTGGAGAAAACAATATTAACGTCATTCATGTATTATATTAAATCTTATACGTATAAATCTTTTAAGGAATGACTTCAATATTAGAGGTAATACCCTACATAGTAGAGCATGTCAGAATTTATTTACTGAGTATTACCTAGTAGATATGTCGTACGTCGGAATTATTATGGATTCGGAATCCACATAAGTTGATTCCAAATAAACATAGGTTGTAACAGAATTCTAAAATTTATCCGAGTTGTTAAGAAATTCCAATTCAACTTACAATAAAATTAAGTGTATTCCAAATTATTTTATCGGATGCTAAATAAGAATCCTTCTAGTGAAATTCCGATTAAAATCTTAGAAACTTCAGAAAAGGATATCGGCTAGTGAAATTCTGGTCGAAATAGAAATACCTCTAGTGAAATTCTGTTTAAATACAAGGAAACTTCTGGTAAAATTCCAGTTATAACTACTAAAATATAATAGTAATATAATTTATATAAATTCTTAAATGTTGATTTGTGGTTTTAATGCAAGTTTGTTCAAGATTTTAATGAGTAAATTCATAATTTAAAAGATATAAATTTGTAATTTTAATACCGTATACTTCCGAATTAAGCACCCCCTCGGAGTAATTTTTATAGCCAAAATTCTCGCGATAGATCTGCGTAATTTTGATATCATTAGATTCGGATGATTCGGTTTTACGGTTGTAATAAACTCGCCAAAATTAAGCAGATTCGATTATTAGATCATGAGAATTTTGGCTATAAAAATTACTCCGAGGGGTGCTTAATCTCGGAAGTATACAGTAGTAGATAGGATGACCCAAGACGTCTCAAACCATGTGACAATTAGTATAGTGTTAGTTTCAGCTCATAGGAAGAAGTTTGTCTGATTGGCTAATAAATTCAATTTAATTTTACATTATTTATACAGTTTAGAGTACTTT